>JAASFQ010000031.1:0-70358 GCA_023333845.1 Globisporangium polare | reverse complement strand
CGTGCCTCGAAGGACGCGGTCGAGGCTGCCGTGCCAACGCTCGGCAACGTCAGCGGGTCTCCATCCCCGGCAGTGCTGGCGTTCTACGGCCGCAAGGACCCGGACTACTTGGACTTTGACGCCGAGCTGGCGTGGATCCAGGGCGTGATCCCGCGTGTTTCGTGCTTTGAGGACCCCGAGGGCGGCCACTACCCGCATCTGGAGGACCCGCAGCGCATCGTCGACGCGATCGCCAGGGTCTTGTAAGCGAAGCTGTTCGTTCTTCTGATGAGCTTGCGTAACGCCGGAACGCTGCACTGCACTGAAGATGTCCATTCCTGTATATATTTGCAGTGGACTGAGATCCATTTTCAACCCATTCGTTTCTCGAAAGTTCAGTTCGCTGCTTGGGTCCAACCCCTTCTTGACACCAAGAGGTCAACCCACGTCCAAACGAGAAAATGGCGCGACGAGTCTTGCGTTGCGTTGCACTTTCGTTGCAGATGACAGTCGTGAGTGATGATTGACGCCATTCCACCCACAACGACGCCGACGCGAGGAATTCCGACGTCCAACAGTCCGAGATGAGGCATTACGACGTCCCACTGGCCGCGAAGAACATCACGAAGCTCAGTGACCCGAAAGGGTGCGCTGGCGAGAGCGTGGCGACCAACACTTCCACGCGAGTGCTCGTTCGCACTTGTTGCCGCTGGCAGCTGTGAGTGATTGGCGGGTGTGGTCACGCTCCTCAACTCCCAACGACACCTTCAACGAGGCAAGCAGACGCGAGGAATCCCGAAGCCAGCTTTAGCCAAAAAAGATCTCCGTGGCCAAGAGGCGCTTGTCTCTTTGAAATATATGTCTTCTTTCTGCTGAAATATATCTCCGTTCTCTCTCTCCTCGCTCAACTCCGAACCCATGCAAACTCCAAGCTGGTCTCGGATTTTGGCGGGAAAACGGTTTCCGTCATTTATTCTCTCGAAAGAACCTCGCTCCGCTCTCTGTTCTCTCCGCCGAGGTTTGACAGCAAAACCCCAGCGGATCCAGTGAGGTGTTTTGCATTTCTGGCTTGGGTTTTCCTCTTTTTGTTGTTGTTGTTGTTGTTGTGTGGGCTTTTTTGGCGCGCGCGGAAAAGAGCGCTAACGACCACACAGAGGAGAAAAGGAAACGACCGCACGAGCTGGTGAGCGACTGCGCCATTCCCATCCCGTGGCCACGAGACGCCCAAGCGACTGACTTCGTGGACAGACCCAAGACGCGTCGTATCTATCGACCGATGACGGACGCGACGAGCAAGGCGCTGCGCCAGAAGCAGCAGCGACGCACTGCCGGCACGCCCTACGGCGTCGCAGGCGCGGCGCGTTCGCGAAATGAGGACAGCGCGGGCATGTTCAGCCGCTTTCTCAAGAAGATCCCGATCATCAACCAGTTGGTGGGCGACGATGAAGACGAAGAATTTGACGGCGAAGAGGAGGACGAAGACGCGGCAGGCGACGAGCTCTTCGACAGCGACGACGCGATGAACTCGGAGCAGGAGGACGCGACGACGAGAGCTGCTGCGGTTGTGGTGACGACGGAGAGCGCGGTTGAGGTGGTCGAGGTGACCTTCGAGACGCCTGCCACCGCCGCCGCTGCGAAGGAGAACAGCAACAGCGAGAACGTCGCTGAACAGCCAGAGCAAACCGAAGGGGTCGACCAGCGGCAGACTGAAGTAGAGGGAGAGACCGACGACGCAGCGGAGAAGGCGGATGACGCAGTCGTCACGCCCAAGTTCGTGAACGAGATGGCCAACGCCGCAGCTGCTGCTTTCGTGGAACGCGGACCTGCGACGCCGTCGTCGAAGGCTCCATCTCCGCAGGCGTCAACGTCCAAGTCGTCGCCGAGCTTTGCGAAGCGCCCTCGCTCCCCGCAAGCCGAGCTCGGACCAGTGCTCCGCTCGCAGCGACGAAAGAACAGCAGCACTCAGAAGGCGTTCATGCCGGTGGCGTCGCAGAAGTCCAAGGCGCTGCGCATCGGCGGTGTCCCAGACTCCCCAGATGACGAGATGCGTCGCATCCCGCGCCGTCGAGTCCGCCTTGCGTCGTCCCCCATGGACTCGCCACTGGCTGTGATCAAGCACAAGAAGACGATTTCCTATGAAGAGTACGAGCGCCTGTCGCTGCAGCTTCGTGGCATGGTCGAGTCGAGCCCGCAGGCGTCGCTGGCACTCACGCAGAACGCGCTTAACCGTGGATTCGACGAGCGACCGAACGGATCTTTCAGCTACGGACCACCGAAGAACCTGACGTACGTTCCTGGTACGATGAGCTTACGAGACAGTCAGCGTGGCTCGTCTCCAGATCACGACAAGAAGACCGCTAGCGAGGGCGGCAGCTCTGAACTTCAACTTGCGAACGGTGGCGGTGCCCCGTTCGGCAAGCGAGCCCGTTTGGGCGAGAACCGCCCAATCTACTTCTCTGGCTTCCCACTGCGCGGACAGATGCTCACTCGTGAAGAGCGCGTGGAGCGCAAGCCTCGACCGTCGCGTCTTCTCACTGGTGCGAAGCGCGATGCGGCCGCTCGCAGCGCGTACTCGTCGGCGGTGGCGGAGAAGATCCTGTCGACGCTGAACAAGGTGCAGAACCCGCTGGAGCGCGAAGCGAAGAAGCCGACGCCGCAGACGTCGCTGTCTTGGGCGAAGTACCACCTTGCGCTCACTGACGGCACCAACGACGATGCTGGTCAGCGCGACGACGATGAGTCGATGGACGAGATGGCTCCACCAACGTCTACGATTCCTCGCGTGAGCTTTCCGTCGTCGTTCTCGCAGTCGTCGAACGACGTGACTTCGTTCCAGTCGTTCACACCGTCGCCGACTGATACCCCGGCGCGAAAGCCGAAGCTCTTCAGTACTGGAAGCACGGCAATGAGCTTCTCGCCGCAGGATGTGTCTATGACGCCTGCTCCTCGCCTGTCTGCCGCTGCGGTGAAGCAGATCGCTGTCGAGTACGGCTCATACAGTTTCACTGTTCCAGCGCACTCGAACTCGATTGTGTGGCAGGGCAAGCGCAAGGCGATCGAGGACGAGATCGAGGACATTCAGTTTGTGTTTTCGCCACCTCCCAGCCAGCGCGAGCCGCCAAAGCGAGTGTCTTCCCAGAAGGCTCGTAAGGTGCTGGGTGCGGTGGAGACGCCGTTCTCGTTCGTTCCTGCGTCCCCGAAGGCACGGGCTGAGTGGCTCGGGCTAAAGCCAACGACCCAGAAGAAGGCACAAGAGGTTGCTGAGAAGCCTGCGGTGAGTGCACCATCCGCGTCTAGTGGTTCGGTGAACCCATTGGCCAGATTCGCTCAATTGGCGCCTGGCCAGTGGAAGTGCCCAACGTGTTCGGTGTCAAATGAAGCGAAGCATGCCAAGTGCCCGTGCTGCGAGACCACGAAGCCTTCGGGAAGTGCCGCTCCAGTCGCGTCTTCCGCCAGCGCTGCTGCTCCTGTAAGCGGCTTTAACCCACTGGCGAAGTTCGCTCAGTTGGCGCCCGGTCAATGGAAGTGCCCAACGTGCTCGGTCACGAACGAAGCGAAGCAGTCCAAGTGCCCGTGCTGTGAAACTACGAAGCCTGGTGCCAGTGGTACCAGCTCGGCGAAGGCTGCGGAGAAGAAGTCAGCAGGAACGATCACCTCGAGCGGATTCTCCTTCGGCGTGCCTGCTGCCTCGGCAAAGCCAGCGTCCACTGAAGCTCCAAAGAGTGGAGGTTTCTCGTTCGGTGTCACCGCCCCAGTGGAGACGAAGTCACCAAGCAGTGTGGACGACTCGGTCCCATCGTTCACGTTCAGCGCTCCTCCAGTTTCGTCTGAAGCGACGAAGCCGTCGTTTTCGTTTGGAGCTGCACCTGATGCTTCGAGCAGCAGTGCTTCGAAGCCGTCCTTCGCTTTCAGCACGCCAACCACCTTCAGCAGTGAAGACAAGAGCGTGGCGTCGACTGGTTTCAGCTTTGGCGCACCTGCCACATCAGAGAAGAAGTCCGAGACGTTCGGAGTGAAGGCAGCGGTGACGACTGCTCCTTCGTTCTCGTTTGGCAGCAGCTCGCCGGTCAAGACGGTTTCCAGCAGCAGCGCTATGGGTTTCTCGTTTGGAGCTGACGTGCCCAAGGGAGCTGCTTCGACCAAGTCCGCCCAGGAGAGTTCCGAACCAGCCACCAAGAAGCCAGCGTTCAGCTTTGGAGTGACTGAGGCGAAGAAGCCAGAAACGACGACTCCAGCGTTCAGCTTTGACACTGCAAAGGCGGCGGCTCTAGCGAAGGCTCCGGAGAGCACCCCATCGTTTTCGTTCGGATCCTCTGGAAGTGCGGCGAAGCCAGCAACCCCGGAACCGACGCCTGCATTCTCGTTTGGAGCTCCACCTTCGCAAGCGGGCGTGACTACCACCAATCCATCCGAGTCGAAGGCCGATGGCAAGCCTGCGTTCACTTTCGGATCCTCCTCGACCGAGAAGCCGACCTCGGGATTCGGCCAGGAGACGAGCTCGACGTCAACGTTCGGCTTTGGTCAGAGCACGACTGCGTCGCCGCCGAAGTCGACGTTTAGCTTTGGAGAGAGCGCCAATGCGTCGCCGCCGAAGCCTGCTGCTCCAGCTCCAGCGTTCGGTTCAAGTGCGCCTTCCATGTTCGGTGGCATTGCAGCTGTGACAGCCCCATCGTTCGGTGCTGGTTCAGCTGCGGCACCGGCTGCGCCAGCTTTTGGAAGTTCGTCGTCTTCTGCACCTGCGGCTCCTTCGTTCACGTTCGGAGCCCAATCGTCGTCTGCTGCACCGGCTACGACTCCAGCTGCGACTGCGCAGCCTGCGTTCACGTTCGGTGGTTCGTCTTCTAGTAGCCCAGCTGCCGCTCCTGCTGCTGCCCCGACTGGATTCGGCTCGACGTCCTCGAGCAGCGCGTTCGGTGGCTCCGCCTCGTCGACGACGTCAACGACCGCTGGACCTTCGTTCATGTTCGGAGGTAATGCCAGCCAGAGCAGCACCCATCCACAGAGCAGTTTTGGTTTTGGCGCCTCGGCTTCTGCACCGGCGTCGACGGGCTTCGGAAGCTCTGCAGCACCAGCTACTTCGGGCTTTGGATCCTCTGGTCCTGCTGCCTCTGGCTTCGGAGCTCCTGCTGCTTCTGGCTTTGGATCGTCTGCGCCAGCTTCGTCGGGCTTCGGAGCTCCAGCTACTTCAGGATTCGGATCGTCTGCGCCAGCGTCTTCGGGCTTTGGTATGTCGACGCCGGCTGCTTCAGGCTTTGGTATCCCAGCTCCAGCGGCGACTGGATTCGGAGCTTCGACGCCTGCACAAACCGCCTTCGGATCGTCTGCACCAGCATCGTCAGCTTTTGGATCAGCCCCAGCGTCTTCTAGCTTCGGAGCTGCTACGCCTGCAGCATCCGGGTTCGGTGGTACGCCAGCTTCGTCAAACACGTTTGGAGCGAGCGCGAGTTTCGGCGCGGCCCCATCCACAGCGTTTGGCGCACCAAACCCAGGTGCTGGAGCCGGTTTCGGTGCTCAGCAGCCTTCTGGTTTCGGTGGTTCGTCGGGCTTTGGATCTTCTGGATTCGGAGGTCCAGCTGCCACAGCATTCGGTGCGGCGGGCCCAAGTGCAGCTCCGAGTAATTTTGGCGCCCCTTCTCCAGCTTTCGGTGCTCCAGCTGCCGCGCCAAGCAGTGCATTTGGCGCGCCAGGCAGCGTCGGATTCGGTGCACCAAGCAGCGGTGGCTTCGGAGCTGCTGCGCCTAGCGCATCCTTTGGTGGCGCGCCTGCAGTATCGTTTAACCCCTCTGCAGCTTCGTTCGGCGCTCCAGCTGGCGGCTTCGGCGCTCAGGAAGGAGGTTTCAGCGTCGGTGCTGCGCCGCAAGCAGGGCCAAAGCGACGAATCCTTAAGGCTCGCTCGAAGCGAACATAGAGTTGTGGAAAGTAAAACAAACAAAGAGTGGAAGCCGAGCGGCGCCAGTGCAGATGAAGGGAGCGCGGATTGACAGACCCGTGTCTGGCGTTTGAGAGCGTGGAGTCGATTTGCTGTTTCGTGATAGCAGTCCGAGTCGACCCCGCATGCTGCTGCTGATTCTGCGCTCTTGGGTTTGGGTAATATATTTAATGCATTCGTCAGGACTTGTGCGAATGTGTGTGTGCGCCTGTCTGGATGGTCGAAGGTGTCGTGACCGAAGGTGCCGGCGGCATTTCCAGTTGAACTCGTTATGTCGAAATGGCCATAGAGGCTCTCGAAGCGAATTCACAGGCACGAACTTGAGCAAATATGAAGAAAAAATGCATTCGGTCTAGTAAAGAGGTAAGTAGCCTAAATGGAGAGGTCGCTGAAAATGTTGCCGCATTTGCAATTTGTGATTGCCATCGCTGCTGCCAAGGATTGATTGACGGAGCATGGCGACGCTGTTCACGGACCTGCCGCTGCATGGCGACATCCAGCGCGCACTCACGAGCATGCGCTTCTGCGCGCCGTCGCCCATCCAGCTGCGCGCGCTGCCGCTCGCGCTCTTCGGCAACGACGTGATCGGGCAGGCCAAGTCCGGCACGGGCAAGACCGCGGTCTTCGGCGTCACGGCCGTCGAGCACGTGATTGCCAAGAGCCACGCCAAGCTCCAGCAAGCACGCGACAGTGCTAGTGGCGACAGCGATACACAGTACGTGGATGCATTCACGCAGCGCACCGATCCGCTGGCGCTGATCCTGGCGCCGACGCGCGAGATCGCGATGCAGATCGACGCGGTGATCCGCCAGATCGCGCGCTTCCGCCCAAATTGCTCCATCCAGACCGTCATTGGCGGGCTGCCCGTTGCGCAAGACAGAGTGCGTCTTTGTATGCATATTGGCGTGTACCAGTGATATTGATTGACTGATGGCTGCTCAACAGGAGAACCTCAAGCACGGGTGCCACATCGTGATCGGCACACCCGGGCGCGTGAAGGCGCTGATCGAGCAGCGCATTCTGCAGTGCCACGCGCTGCGGCTGCTAGTCTTCGACGAGGTCGACAAGCTCATGCAGAGCGACTTTGAGCGCGAGGTACCATGTCGATTTGGCTAGCTTGTGTCTGCTTAATTTCACTAGCTTCCTCTTTGTTTGCTCAACTGGATGGCGTGTGTAGATCCAGTATATCGCTGCTGCGCTCCCAGAGCGACGCCAGGTGCATGCGATTACGTGATATTGCTCACACAGCGAGCTGCAAGCTGGACAGCCATTGCTGATACTGTCCTGTTGCTTGCCTCAGACGCTCGCGTTCTCAGCCACGTTCACGACGGAGCAACTCGCGACAGTCGCCAAGATGATGCGCAGCCCTCAGGTTTGCATGCACGTGAATGGCGCTGATCTACCACAGCACTGCCGTTGGTGGCTTCTCACTTCTCCGAGTCTTATAGATCGTGCGCGTGCGCGGCCCTCAAGACGTGACCGTGGAGCTCGTGTCCTCCCGCGAGGAACTCGACGCCTGGTCGCGGCGCGAGGACGAGTCGAACCGCCCGGAGCTCTGGTTGCGCCACGTCAAGCAGTTCTACAGCATCGTCACCAACAAGGCAATAGCAGCCTCAGCAGGCAACGACAGCAGTGTCGGTGGTGATGCGCTCGACATGAACGCCAAGATCCGCAAGCTCGCGTCGCTGCTCTCGGAGATCGTGTTCAACCAGTGTATCGTGTTCTGCAACGACAAGTTCCGCGCCGAGGCGCTGGCGACCGCCCTGGCCGCACAGGGCTGGCCCGCGGCCTGCATTACAGGTTCGCAGAGCCAAGCGACGCGCTCGGAGGTGATGGAGAGCTTCCGTGCCTGCAGGTCGCGTGTGCTCGTGTCCACGGACCTCACGGCGCGCGGCATCGACGTCGACCGCGTCAACTTCGTCGTGAACCTCGACCTGCCGAGAGACCCGGCGACGTATCTGCACCGCGTGGGTCGCACGGGGCGCTTCGGCGGACGGATATCCTTCCACTTCTTCCCATTGTTGCATATATATGTTTGCGCTTGTTGTGGCGGAGTTTGTGTGGCTGGTTGTCCTTAACCCAAGCTGTTGTTGTGATTGATCGTGTCTCTTTGTGTGTGTCTGTACGGTCTCGCAGTGACGCTCCTGGCGAAAAGCGACGTGGTGGCGGTCGAGATGCTCGCGCGCGTGTTCAAGATGAGTATCGAGGAGCTCCCGGAGCCAGTGCCGCGCGCGATCTTTGAGTTTGTGAAGGAGAAAGCGGCGGCTCGGAGCGAAGACGTCGGACCTGCGGTACCAGAGCCTGAGACTGCTGCTGCAGGACCGCGTACAGAAGACAAAGTCGAAGTTCAAGAAGCAATAGTCAGCGTATCATCTCTGGCAGTGGAGACACATACTCCCGTCGTCCCAGCCGCCAAAACGACAGTGACTGCACCACCTGCGGCGCCAGGTCAACGCTCGGACGTCCAAGGCACCGACGGCCACAAATTGATGGACGCCAAGCGAGAACCAGCTACCAGACAACAAGCGGGTCCTACCGTAACGCGATCTCCAGTGGCGAGACCTCGTGAGAAACCCAGTAGCAGCAACGGCTTTAAGACAGGAGCAACAGTCGCGACTCCAGCACCAGCAGCTACGACCGTCGCGCATGCACTGACCAGCAGCTCACAGCGAGACTCAGACCGTGAAGCCAAGTCACGATCGCTGCAGTTTAAGTGGGAGGAGGAGTGCTACGCCCGGTGGACGGCGCTGCTCTAGACTGAAGAGATGCCGTAGCTATTGTGATGGAGGAGAAGCCTCTCCGTACTAATGAGGCCTCGAAAGACCTCTGGTGGAGGAAGCCCTCGAGAATCAGGCAACGTTGAAACGAGTACCGTGGTTTCTCTTCAAATGCATCCTCCCTTCCAAACCCCCTTCTTCTATTCGCTTCGAAAGAATCCATTCTAATAGAGCGCCCTGTGTTCTCTCCGTCTGGGTTCGCGTTCGTTTTTCAACGCAAGCGAGCAGCTCACATAGCAGCACGAGGCGACAGACACGGGAGCGCGCCGAAGATGTGGGGCTGGCTCACGGGCAACAGCAGCAGCAGCAGCAAGCGCCATGGCGGCATCTTCTCACGGCCGCGCGAGTTCACGCTCGCCAGCATGCGCCACCTGCACGCGCAGCTGCTGCGCTTCGCGGAGCTGGGCGACGCCGAGATCGTCGAGCTGCTGCGCGTTCTCTCCGAGTTCCTCATCTACTCAGACCAGAATCACGGCCACGACGACATCAGCGCTGTTAGTGGCGCCACTGCTGCAATAGAGAGCTCATCGTCGCCGCCAGCTCAGGACTCGCTGGAAGCGCTCGAGTTTGAGCGCACGACGACGACCGCGGGCGTGTTCTTCGACTACTTTTGCGAGAAGAACATTTTGGGGCTCTTCGTGCAGCTGGGCGCGTCCAAGCCGAGCGTGGCCGTGCAGATCCAGCTGCTGCAGACCATGAGCATCCTCGTGCAGAACATCGCGACGCGCACGTCGCTCTACTACATCCTGTCGAACAACTCTGTCAACAAGCTGCTCGAGTGTCCGTTCGCGGTGACCAAGGAGGACGACGTGCGCGACTGGTACGTGACGCTGCTGAAGGCGCTCTCGCTGCGGTTAAACGAGGAGACCGTGCAGTTCTTCTTCGACGACGCGAGCGCGAATGCCAGCAACGCGTTCCCGCTATACTCACAGGCGCTCAAGTTCCGCCGGTGCTCCGAGACGATGGTCAAGGTGGCCGTCAAGACGCTCACGCTCAACGTGTACAAGGTGCAGGACGACCGCGTGCGCCAGTTCATCTTGGAGTACCAGAAGATGGCGTACTTTCGCGACATTGTCGAGTACGCGAACGAGCTCGCGCTCAAGATCCAGGGTCTGCTGAACCTCTGGAGCCCGAGCATGGCGCAGACGCTCATCGAGAAGCTCGAGGAGGCCATCGACGAGTACATCGACCACTGCTTTTACTTGCAGGACATTCTGGACGTGAACTTGCCCGAGCTCTGCTACAAGGTGGGCGACCTGATCTACAAGCGCCACGTGCGCAAGTTCCTGGCCGCGAGCATTCTGCCGGACTGCAACCCGCCGCCGCAGCGGGTGTCCACGCGACTCGCTCTCTATCTGCTCACACGGCTCGTGGGGATCTTCGAGCACGCGCCGCTCGTGAACGCGATCTCCTTCATGTAAGTGCATTGTTGTCATTTGTTGGTTTGTACCTTGATCCGGTGGACGCATTGAGCTCATGCCCAGCTGCTATGAACAACGTGCCTAGGCTCCTGTCGCCCGACGCGTCTGAGCGATGTCCGTACTCGGCCGTGGCGCTCGGCGCTGGCTCGCAGCGACGGAAAAGCGTCCGCACAAAGACGGCAAAGCCGCAGCCACGTCCAGCCGTGGCGGCCAACGATACAACAGCGGCAGCACCAACAACGAAGCGCAAGAGCACGAAGAAGAAGCCGCATTTGTTCCAGGCTCACTCGCTGGGCAAGTGCGACTCGCCGCTCTGCTACCTGCAGACGCGCTTCAGCGAGGGCGAGTGGCCGCGGGACGAGGTGGAGAATTTCGTCCCGAGCCAGACGAACTGCTTCCGCCAGTCGCTCCTCGCGCTCCTGGCGTCATGCGACGAGCTGCTCTCGTCCGCGGCGCTGCTGCTCATCCTCGCGGTCGTGAACAGCGAGGCGGTGGACCACACGCTGCTGCGAGAGCTGGACCTGCTGCCCTTTCGTCATCGCAAGCACAGACGAAGTTTGGGAAATGAGACGGCGACGCCTTCAGAGGCGCGATTGCCGCACAGTGTGAATGAAGAATTTGGTGATGCTGGAGATGGAGAAACAGAGGGAGGAGTCGAAATTACTGGCGATGCTGATGAGCGACAGCAGCAGCAATTGGAGAACAGCAGCGTCGTATCGTCCACGTCGTCTTCCGACTTGTCGGTCTCTTCGACGTCTCAACTGGAAGACGATGACGATGCTCAAAGCGAAGACAACAGCACCGAGGACGCCAGTGGGGAGGACACAACCGACAGCAACGACGGCTACGAGACCAAGTCAACAGTCGCCTTTGAAACAGCAGGTTCAGGCGGACGGCTCTCAGACTCGGCGTCGTCCACACACAGCGTCGAGGCGTACGTGGGCCAGTACCCGCACTGGCTCATGGACCTGCTCCTGTCGACCCTGGCGCGGAACCCGGAGACGCGGCTTCTGAGTACACAGCTCGCGGCTCGACTGCTCGTGGACATGATGCTCGACCCACAGCGCAGCAGCTCCCCATCAGGCTCAGGCTTAACTCACTGGCTGCTGCCACGGCACGGCGCGGTGCTCAAAGAGATCCACTCGGTGTCGACGCACCAGGTGATGGAGAGCATGCGCGGGGCCATGGCGGACGTGGACCTCTTCATTTACGTGCTCGAGGACGAGTTCGAGGATTTCCAGCGCACCAAGTTCCCCGCGTCGCTGAACTTTAAGAGTTCGTCGCCCTTCGAGTTCCTCATCCCGCCGGTGCTCGACTTCATCGCGGACCGCAAGGGGACACTGAATCTCAGGAGCCCAGCAAATGAGATGGAGGTCTGCCGCAAGAGCATGCGCGTGTTCCTCACGCTGCGCAAGCTTAGGGAGCTCGTGGACGAGCAGTACGAGGCTGACAACCTGGACCAGTTCGTCGCGTTCCGCCACCCGCACACGAGCGCACTTGAGGCTGCGAAGGGCGGTGGTGGTCGCAAGCCAGCGACTTTATATACCAGTGCGACGTCTCAGTCTTCATCAGCATCATCGCCACCGACCGTGTCGCTGGAGGGGATGGTGTTCCTGAAATGCATATGGCGCGAGCAGCGGTTCCTTCACTCGCCGGCCAAGTTGCTGCTGGTGCTCAACCCCGAGGCGCTCGTGTTTACCGAGAAGCGGGACGATGAGGGTCGCGAGCCTCAGCCTCAGCAGCACCAGTCTCACGCAGAGTCCGCCGGTACAGGTGACAACAACACTGCTGAAGATGACGCGAACCAGGGCTTCGTGCGGCTCTTCGCGCCGATCCACCGCACGTACTGCAGCATCGACGGCAAGGACGAGCGTGTGCTGCACGTGACGATCTCAAGTGCGGTGCCAGTCGACGGCTGCCGCAGTTACCACAAGGGTAGCGTCAAGACACGTGGCTCCAGTGGCCATCAGCAGCAGCACCTGGGCGAGCTCAAGACCTGGCACGTGTCGGTGCTCTTCGAGAACAAGGAGGACTGCCGCCAGGCCAAGGCGCACGTGGACCTCTCGCGCGCCGAGGTGCGCGCGTTCAAGCTGCTGCAGATCGAGGAGAGTTTGACGACCCACGTGCAGATCACGCACTCGGCCAACGCCGGCGTGAGCCCCAAGAGCAAGGCGCGCCGACTCTCGATGGACGTCGAGGAGCGGAGACTCAAGCAGGAAGAGCAGGAGCAGCAGGCCAAGCGCTAATGATGACTAGAGACAGCTCATAATAAACGTTAAGGAACCAATTTCCAGTAGCAAGAGTTAAAGAAGAGTGACATTGTTCAACCTCGGGGCTTGAGTCCTTTGCTGCTGGAGGTAGGAGCAGAAGGCTTTGCACCGATGGTAGAGCTACCGCTGGTGGTGCCCAAAGCCTCGGCCTTCATGCGCAGGAACGCTGCGCGGATCTCGTGCGGACTCGCGTTGAGGAACTCGACGGGAAACAGCAGCGGCACGTCCGCCGTCAGGCTGCGCAGCTCCTTCGTGCTCTGGACAAGCCACAGATGAGAGCTTAGCATCAGCAGACAGCTCATCTCCACCAGTGAGTCCATATTGTTGGGCTCTTTCTTACCTTGAAGAGCGCGGCGACCTTGGCCACGAGCAGCTGCACCTGGTCGGGCTCCGTGTCGCTGTACACACCCTTGACGGCCATCAGCAGCTTGTCAGCCGCAGCCGCACGCTCGCGAGCGATCTCCTGCTGCAGCGCGACCAGTTTGCTGTAGATCTCGCGGCCGTCGACGTCTTTGGCGTCCTGCGGGAGGAGCTGCGCGGCGTGCTTGACGAGGAACTTGACGTCCGCGAGCGCGCGCACGTGCTCGTAGATGGACGCGACCATCTTCTCCACGCGCGTGGGGTCGATGCGGTCGAAGTAGAGGTTGCGGATCTTGATCTCGAGGTCCGCGCCGCGCTTCTTGCGCTCGTTCTCGTCGCGTAGAACGTCGTAGGCGCCTCGCACTGCGAGTGCGTCCAGTTTCTCCATGGCGGGGATAGTAAACACGCTGGGAAACAGTCGCTCGGCGTTGCGGATGAGGCTGCGCAGCTCCTCCGCCAGTGGGAAGTGCTTGAGTACTCGCTGGAGCATCGTGCGGACCGCATTCGCTGCTAACGTGTCGACGCGCTCGATGCGGTAGACCTGGTCGTGCAGCCTCTCGAAGAGCTGGCGCTTGAGCTGCGCGCGCTCGTCCTTGCGGCGCAGCTTCTTGAGGATCTGCTGACACTGCGTTGTTTCTGCTGATGCCTGGGCAGCAGTAGCACTAGGCTCGTTATCGTTGTCCTCATCGCTTTCGTCATCGTCAGGCGCCTTTGTGAGGTGTTTCTTCTTGAGCCAGCGCCTCTCCAGTGGCGTGGCGCCGATGTCGAGCACCTTGAGGCGCTCCAGGCGTCCGTACTCACAGGGCAGCGCGTTGAGCGCCGTGCAGCTCACGTCGAGCACCTGGAGCTTGACGCACTTGGTCAGCGTTACTGGTAGGAGTGTGAGGCGTGGGTTGTGGTTCAGATAGAGCACCTGGAGCGCCGTGAGTGCGCTGATCGCCTCGGGCACCGCTTCGAGCAGGTTGAAGCTCAGGTCGAGTCGTAATAGTGAGGTGGAGAGCTCCGTGCTGACGACGAGCAGCTCGCGCGGGTAGAGCGCCAGGCGGCAGTGCGAGAGCTGCAGCAGCCCATGCTTCTTGGCGTCCTCGGCCTTGGACGCCACGCCGGCAGCGCCATGGAGTCCCATTATTGCCTCTGCGCTCTTCCGGCGGCGACGACGGCCAAACGTCGCTTGGTGCTCTTTGTGTTCTTGGGTCGCGGCCTCGACGAACAGTTACACGAGCTATTGAAGGAGGAGCCATGCAGCAGAATACGGCCACCTACGATAGCGAACTGGCATGGCGTGGCATGGTTCGAGCAGACATCGAACGCAAGGAGGAGCGGTTAGGAGGCGCGGTCAGCACTCGCTCCCAGTCTCGTTCTCACATGCGCAAATGCAGCAACCCACCTTGTCGTGACCGACAACCAGACCTGCTGCGGTACTTTGATTCTGTGCTACCACCCAACGTTAGTCTCGACAGCGTGAAAACGATTGCACTGCAGCGTGACGACAGCCCAGGCTGCAGCATTTGCTCTCCCCGAGCAGACGGCAATACGTAGCAACAGCTAGGTGTGCTGGTGGTGGAATAAGTTTTGATATGTTAGCTGATAGATCCTGCAAAGAAGCAGCGCGCTCTAGACGGCCGGGTTGCGGTGGATGTAGGGCAAGTTGCTCGCCAGCGTCTTGATCTGCATGCGCGCACCCTGCTCCTCGTCGATCGTCACCACGCGCGGGTTCACCGGACTCTCTGAGGACGACGAGGAAGCCTCGAGCAGCTTGGACTCCATGCGCTTGGTCAGCGCCGCCACGGAGCGCATCGAGTGCACCGACCGGATGGACTTGCACTCGGAGAGCACGCTCGACGCGACGCTCATGGTGTCGTCGTCGTCGTCGTTGCGGTTGCCGCCGCGGTCGAAGCGCGCGAGGTCGTTCGCGTTCAGCGGGCCGCCGCCACCACTGTACTTGTCGTCGTTGCGCTGCTCGAGGCGCTCGCTGCGCTTCCCCTCGGCCTCCTCGTACTCGACGATCGACTGCATCTGCGCGAGCTGCTGCTCGACCTGCGCTACGCGCGCCTTGATCTCCACGTCGTCCATGAACTGGTCGATGTCCAGGTTGTTGCAAAAGTCGATGAGGTCGTCGGCTTCCTGGTCCTCGAGGCACTCGAGCTTCTCGTCCGCCGACGCCTTGGTGAGCGCCCACATGGGGCGACTGTGGTTGCCGCCTTTCTTGCTCTTCTCGTCCGCGTTGTTGTTGTTGCGCACCGAGTCGCGGAACTTGGCCTCGCGTTGCGCAAAGCTGGCGAGCATTTAATAACGAGGAGGCAGGTCAGAGCCCAGGGGACCACTAGCTTCTCCCAGCCACGATAAGCAAGCGTACCGCTCTTTCTTCTGCTGCTTGTCGGCCTCGTCGTCCGTGAGCGCCTCGAGCAGCCGCGCGCGCTCCTTCTGCAGGTCGTGGAGCCACTTCTTGTGCTTGGAGAGCGCCGTGTTCTTCTTGTCGCGCTTGATCGCGTGCTGCGTTGTTATGACGTAGAGAGGCACGAAGGTAAGTAAGGCGCGAGGATATCTGCATGGAGAGCGCGTTGTCGCTCAATACGCACCGAGGGCTCGCTCAGGATCGGGACGTTCATGCCGACGGGCTCGCCCGGGTTCCCCGCGAGGAACGCGGCCTTGTAGCTGCTCGTCGAGTCGTTGTTGCTCGCGACGCGGCTCTCCTTCGCGAGAGCTACGCATACGCAGTCCATCAGTTGGCTTGATGCACATCAAGAGAGCGCCAAGGGCCACCACCCAGACAAACAAAAGACTCACTGCTGCTGACGCCGTTGAAGGGCCGGTTGCAGAGCATCACGCCCTTGTAGTTGCCGATACTCACGGCCGCCGAGGCGTTCATCACGCCAGTGCCGTCTGCCATGGCTCGGCGTGCTCGGATGCTGAGGGAAAGTTGGCGAATCGCTCAGCTCTTCTTGGAGGCACTCGCTTTGTGCGCTCTCAAGCAGGCAGGCAACCGCGCTCTATGCTTGGTCATCACCACCACCAAGATCTAAAAATGGCCGCACAGATAAGATGGCGAGCTAAATGACCACACAGATACGATAGCGACAAGGACGACCTGTGTGTGGCTACCTCCCTTATCACCCGAGCGACTGCTTGGCGAACCGCAGAGGCCCACACGTCCGACTCGCACGCGCTCACGCTTCCGCTTCGCACTGCGAGGTGCGCAGGCAGGCTCGTGCAGCTCACCTCAGGGGCCGTGAAGTCGTGAGGCGGTTTTAGCATTGCAGCAAGGCTGCTGAAGAGGAATACAGCGAAGCCGCACGGCACTGGGTGCACGCGCACAGACTCGACCTGAAGGCGGAGCTTGGCGAACACCAATGCCATCCCACAGGAAGTGAAAGAGACGACTGGTCCGCAAGACCGGACAAACCTGACAGATAAACTTTCGAAAGCGTTTGTGCTGCGTGAGTCACCTGTGCGAGATGCGACGGCTTGACCTGGTGTTGATCCTCGATGGCTGACTGAGTGTTGCATGCGCTGGACAATCAGACAGACAGGACGAGGCGCGGCGCCAAAGACAGACGCATAGAGGATCCTGTGCCCGTCGAGAAGGGAATTGAAGTTGCATGCAACGCGACGCCAAACGAACGCGCATAGACGAGCAGCGCTTTGCTCATCGAATGGGTGGATGGCATTCTGTCGACATTCGCTCGCCGGACTTTCGGCGCTGCGCAGGTCCACACCAGAAGCACGCGTGGTGGCCCGCCATCCGGCCGGGCAAAGCTAAAGCGAGCCGGCGCCATGGCCCACGGCCGTTGTCAGCACGCGAGCGAGCAGAGCATCCGCGCTCCCTCTCGAAAGCGATCCGCAAGGGACTGCCGCCGCGTTTTTCGCTTTTCGCGTCGCCGTATGCAACGAGCGCACGACGCGGAAGCTTCGTCGCACCTCATCGCTCTCCCCGCCGCCAGAGGACTGGCGTGAGCCGCGTGCCCCGTGCGCTTCGCAACGCCTGCAGCAACAGCCAAGTGGCCATTTTCGCTTGTGTGCGATCTGGTCCGAAAACGAGCGAGAGAGAAATGGATTTTTGCTGCTGGATTCGGATCACTCATTCACGCATCCCCCCCCCACCAAGATGATCTGGAATTTCGCTGTTTGGGCGTGCCCGTTTGAGCCTGCTTTCCGGATTTGCCCATTGCACGAATTAAGCTGGCTCTGGGGCTCTTTCTCTTCTTTGCGCGCGAGGTACAACGCCTTGCGCGTCGGCCGCTTCTTGATCGCCTGCAGTGGAGGCGGAGCTTCGCGTTTCGACGCCTCGCTTGAAGCCAGGGGCGGCAGTCCACAGTTCACGCGAGTCCGCTCACTGGACAAGTGCGCCTCCAGGCGCAACCATTTCCGGTGCGTGAGCTTTCGCACAGCGCCAGTGGCTGCTTGTTCTATCAGTAATAGACAACGCGTGGGTCGGTGAGAAGCGCCCAATGCAGCCCGCCTTGCTACTGCACAAATGGGACGGAGGAAGCGTCGCTTGAAGCCACGAGACGCAACGACTTGACCTGGTGTCGATCCTCGACCACTGACGGCGTGGAAGTCAGGCGGCAGACAAGGCCGCACACCGCTCAACAAAACGATCCTCCTGTCGAGTCGAGAGGGAATTGAAGCTGCATGCAACCGAGCATAGACAAGAGGTGTGGCGCGCCGGCCCGCGGCTGATGCTAGTGGGTGCATGGATGGTCTCAATGCATTCGCTGAGATTTCGCGGCGTGTCGGACTGGAGCGGGCGGGTCCCCCTCAGAGGCACGGGTCGACGCGATGGGGAACGACTGAAGCCGGAAACTGAAGCGACACGCGCGCTCACTCTCGAAAGCGATCCGCAAGGGAATAGTGAGCATGGCACGTGGGATGGATCCAACGACCGCACGACGCGGAAGCTTCGCGGCAACTGTTGCCCTGCCACCCCACCCCTCTCTCTACAACCGACGGAAGAGACGCAAGCCTCGTAAAGCTGTGAGTCCAGCCGACGAAGTGCGAGCGAAGTGGCTCGACTGCCACTTCCTTGGACGGACTGGTGGATGGGCGGGCGAACGGACGGGTGGATGCCAACAGAGGCAGACAGGCGGCTCTTGTGACACCACTTGATCTGCAAGCAAGCAGGCGAGCGAGAAGAGAAGAGAAGTGAGGGCAAGGTGCGCTCTTCAAATCGCATTGTTGAGCTGTCTGGAGAAACCGCAATCGCGATATTTGCGCGGCAGCACACGCCCAATCCGCGCTCCTCCGAGTTCCCCGCAGCGTTTGGGCTGGCGTTGCCAGTCGCACTGTGTTGGCTCAGTGCGGCGAGTTGGCAGACAAACCTGCGGATCTTTTCGGGTGTCTGAACCTGAACAGCAACAGGTATCTGACTTTCTGCAACGTCAGCAGCCGGCAAATCGGCCTTTTATTTATTTCGGCTCGGTTCAGAACGGGTGATGGGCAGACGAGCCGATGTGGCGTCAGCGCGTCACAACGTGACGACGCGCTTCCTGCGCGAGGCGCCGCTTCCCGTTCAAGTTATTGCGGCAGAATTCCTGCGCGTTGTGCCGAGATGCACCGAGGACCGCAACTTAGTCGAGCAGGTCTTGGTGTCACTCTTTTGAGCTTGTCATCGAGCGCGGAGTTATCAGAGCCCTCGTCAATGTGAAAGTCCCTCGCTCTCGCCGAACGGCTGCCGCCGCCGCTCTGTCTGCCCTCGCCTGCCGTTTTCTTCTTCCCGCAGCCAGGCACTCACTCACTTCGCTCTCTTTCGTTCTTCGCTTGCTGACTGCTTGCTTGGGACCAAGCAAGCTCCTCAATCTCCGCTGAGCTCCTTCCCACGAGCAGCTCATTTATCCATTAGCCGCCTGCAGCTCAAGGGAGAACATCACACACACACACACACACAAACAAGCATCACAATGGGAGGCATCGAAGAAGAGCAGCACTTCACGCTCTTCACGTGCTACATCAGCCACGTGGTGGTCTGGGCTTTCGGGTACCTGCGCGAGTTCTTCGGCAAGATCACGGGCATCTCGCGCTACCACGCGACGCTCAAGCGCGGCTACGCGCCCTTCCTCGCCTCAGTCGAGTACTTTTACACCAAGCGCATCTACCACCGCATCCAGGACACGTACAACCGCCCGATCGCCAGCGCCCCGGGTGCGCGCGTCAAGGTCATCGAGCGCTACTCGCCGGACGGCAACCGCACGATCGTGAACAAGGAGGGCGAGACGCGCACGTGCCTCAACCTGGGCTCGTACAACTACCTGGGTTTCGCCGACGACTGGATCAACACGTGCGCCAAGACCGTGCTCCCGGCGGTGGAGCAGTTCGGCACGGCGTTCGTGTCGCCCGGTCTTGAATTCGGTACCTCGACCGTGCACCGCGAGCTCGAGGCGACGATCGCCGAGTTCGTCGGCAAGCCGGCCGCCATCGTGTTCAACATGGGCTACGGCACGAACGCGTCGAGCATCCCGGCGTTCATGGGCAAGGGCACGCTCATCCTCAGTGACGCGCTCAACCACACGTCGCTCGTGAACGGTGCGCGCGCCTCGGGGGCCACGATCGGCGTCTTCCGCCACAACGAGCCCAAGCACCTGGAGCAGCTGCTGATCCAGAAGCTCTCGGAGGGACAGCCGCGCACGGGCCGCGACTGGAAGAAGATCCTGATCGTCGTTGAGGGTATCTACTCGATGGAGGCTGTCATCGTCGACCTTCGCGCGATCGTGGACATCGCCAAGAAGTACAAGGCGTACGTGTACGTCGACGAGGCGCACAGCATCGGCGCTCTGGGCAAGACGGGCCGTGGCATCTGCGAGTACAGCGGCGTGCACCCGAGCGAGGTGGACATCCTCATGGGCACGTTCAGCAAGTCTTTCGCCGGCATGGGCGGCTACATCGCGGCCTCGGAGGAGATCATCGAGAGCATCCGCGCGTCGAGCCTCGGCCAGCTCTACAACGCGCCTCTGTCACCCGTCGTGGCTCAGCAGGTGCTCACGGCGTTCAACATCATCATGGGGAAGGACGGCTCGGACATCGGCCTGCGCAAGCTCGCACAGCTCCGCGACAACAGCAACTACCTGCGCCGCAAGCTCACGGAGATGGGGCTCATCACGCTCGGCAACGTGGACTCGACGATTATCCCGGTGATGCTCTTCCAGATGTCCAAGTGCACCGAGTTCTCGCGCGAGTGCCTCAAGCGCAACCTGGCGGTCGTGGCCGTGGCGTTCCCGGCCGTGCCGCTGCTCACGAGTCGCGTGCGCTACTGCGTCTCGTCGGCGCACACGCGCGAGGACCTGGACGAAGGTCTCAAGATCATCGAGGAAGTCGCTGAGCTCTGCAACATCAAGTACATCAAGAGCCAGGTGAAGAAGCCGCTGAAAGAGGCCGCATAGACAGACAGTGGTGACCTGTTAGGAAGAAGAAGATGAGCAAGAGGGAGAAGCGCTCGGGTGGTGGGATTTGCTTGCTGCATGTGCGTAGGATGCGTGTTGCTTGCTGACTGCTATTGCTGGCGTTGTATAAAGGGATTAAAACACAAACGATAGGAAACCTTACTTTACACTGCTCAAACTTGGTGCAGAACGGTAGTATGTGTACTGCTCGAGGAAGGAGCCAGATGTACTTGTCATTACGTGGCTCGCTCGCACGGGCGCAACGCTTGGCAACTAGCAGTACGGCGTGTATGAACACAGTGTGGTGACATAGAGAAGCTTTTGGGGGCTGGAACACCTTCGTCACACCATGGACCGCGATCGATGAGGCCACCAAGCGTCAATTCTGATGACACCGCCATGCTGCGGACGACTACCGGTACCGCTTCGCTCGGCAGGCAAGGACCTACAAGGCGTTCCTCCTCGAAGAACGCAAAAGCAAACGGGCATTTAGGAGATGAACGGGTGGCTGCGTGAATTCGATTCGCGATCAAGGCTCTCGCGTGTGCGGCTGGTATTGGACCCGTTGGACCTCGGCAAGTGAGATCGTTGAGGAATTGATATCGGAGACCTCGCGAGAGCAATGCTGTAGCGGCAGATTCGATCCGCAGCACCACCACGTGTAGTAGTCGTCGGCAGCTACTCTTTAGCGAGGACCGAGCGCTCCCTCCCAATGAGCTTTCGAGAGGGATGGAGGGCATGACGGAGAGTCAAAGCTCGCCTGTGCGCACCACCACTACAGTATTCAGGCAGACAGCGCAGTTGAGGCAGAAGACACAGTCTGAAGCTGTTGCTGACCAGGGTCCACAAACCCTCAGTGTGGTCTGGAGGGAGCTCCTGAGTGAGACGAGTGCTGGCTGATGTGCTGATATGGGTGGACGCGCCAACCAAAACGATTTCGAGTGGACAGCAATGAGCCCTCGGATCGTTCTCACTTGGTCTTTGTATGCGGCAGACGAGGCAGCTCGCGTGTCTCCTTTGCAAGAGACCTCATCTCCCACGAGGATCTCAGATATGCGCGCACCTTTTCTGATCAACATCACTCGCGGACTGTCGAGGGGATGGGCGCTCTCGATTGCAGCACCCAACCTCCGCTCCACACCTGCTTTGTGTCTGGGCCTAATCAATGAAGAATGGGAGCCCTGCGCGTGGATCGCGACAGAGCCTGCGAGAGGGAAGGGAGGATTCTCTCTCTCTCTCTCTCTCTCTCTCTCTCTCTCTCTCTCTCTCTCCATCGGGGGGGAAGGCTCTTTCTTCAGAGGAAAGACTTTGAAAGGCGCGACGACAGGTGCGGTTATGAGGCGACAGAGGCTCCAGTTCCGAAGAGCGCTGGGCAAGAAGCCGTCGTGAACAGCGCGCAAGGCGTTGAAGCTGGCGCATCGCGTGAAGCAATGCGCGTCTAATGAATCTCTTCAGACCGGTCAACTCCAACGACGTTTGACTTGTATTTTGTATGACTTGGTCGTCTCTGCACAGAAACGGACGGCGAGCCGACCGCAGCATACACACATCAAATGAAATGTCCTAGCCAATCGTTTCTCACTCGTTTAACCAGAAGTCTAGACCCTTTTAAACGGAGCTGGACAACATTCTCCTTGCACCTCCACCGATCGCTCTCAGACTGATCGCTCTCAGGGCACCTCCGTCCCATGACTGCATCCCTCGGACACCTGCTACACTGCTGTCACCACAGCTGCCGCCGCCTCTTGGTGAGCAAACTCCTGCAGACGCTCGACGACCGTCGCGATCCGCAGGCGATGGGTCGGCTCGTTCGCGCACGTGAGCTCCACGAGGTTCCACTGGCGAGCGCTCAGCGCACTCGGACACTTTGGGAGCACGCCTCGGCGCACATTGCGGCGCACGAACGCGTCCGCCATGCTCCCCCACGGAAGCGTCCCCGTCGCCGCCTCCAGGATGCACATGCCCAGCGAGTAGACGTCCGACGCCAGCGTCGAGCGCTCGCCGCACAGGTACTCGGGCGCCTTCCACTGCTGCGCGCCGAGCTTTGCGAGGTCCACCTGGATCTCCGTCGTGTGTGCGATGCAGCTGAGCCCAAAGTCCGTGATCTTGACCTTCCCGTCGGCGCCCACGAGGAAGTTGTCGCACTTGAGGTCGTTGTGCACGATGGTGAGGTCGTGCAGGTACTGCAAGCCCAGCGCCACCTCGTACAGCGCTTGCCAGGTACCTGTTGTCGCTGTTGGTGTTGCAGTACTGCCACCACCACTATCGCCCCGGCTACGAGCCAGAAAGCTGCGCAGCGTGCCGTTCGCAGCGAACTCGCACACGAAGAAGCGCTTGCCGACGTGGCACGCACCGAAGAGCTTGACCACGTGCGGATGGTTGAGCGGGTACCACACGCGCAGCTCGTGTAAAAACATGGACTGCGTGTTGTTGCAGCCCGAGTCGTCGTCCTCGTCGTCCTCGTAGCCCATCATCTTGACGACCACGGGCGTGCTCAGCCACGCGCCGCGGTACACTTCGCCAAAGGCGCCCGTGCCGATACAGTCTTCCTTCTTGAACTTGAGGTCGTAGAGCGGGATGAACCACGGCGGTGTGCCCACAGTGTCGTCACAATCCATAGCTTCAGCCGAAGTGATGGCCACGGGCGCAAACTTCTGGTTCACGTGCTTGGACTCGAACTGCACGAGCTTCACGACCTCATTGTCTCCAGCAGCAGCTCCCACTCCTCCCGGTTCGCTCTTCACGCTATCTGACTCGCTCTCAGTGAGACTCCTCAGCAACTTGTCAGAAGACGACGAGCGAACACTGGACCTCCAGCTGTGGATCGAGTCGACGCTTCCCTCCATCGAGAGAAAGCCCATGAGCTCGTCGATCTCCCTGTGCAGCACGCTGTTGGACAACGACACCTTGCGGCTCTTGGCCTGGCGAATCACCGACGTCTGCGAGACTGCAACGCTGAGAAAGTGGTCGAAGCTCACGAGCACCTGGCAGAACTTGGTCACGGCGACCTCGCTCGCGACGTTGTGTGCCTCCTGGAGCCACGCGAAGATGTTCGCCAGTCGCGCATGCACGTGTGCAACGTACTCGCGGGCGTCTGAACAGAGGTCGGACTTGCGCTCGAGCTTCACGAGGAACGTGTTGATGGAGGAGCCGAGCTCGGGAAACACGCGGCCTGCGAGTTCGAGCGCTGTCAACATGTGGGAGCTTCTCTGTTGCTGCGAGTGTCTCTCGGCTGTAGCAACAGAAGCTCGGGGGTCGTTGTCGCTCTCGACAGTAGCGAACTGCTTCAGATGCTCGACAATGGTGACAAGCTTGCCCCGTTTCAACGGGTCGAACGAGCACATCTTGCTCACGAGGCTCCATTGTGAATCACTGAGCTGCGGTGGCTGAGGGGGCGAAAGTCCCCACCGGATAAGCGAGATCACTTTCTTGACGGACTTGCCATGCCATGGGTCTTCACCTGTGAAAGCCTCGACGATGCAAGTGCCCAGCGAGTAGACGTCGGACTCTGGTGTTGGAGGGTAGCCCTCCAGACACTCGGCTGCGGCCCAGCGCGATTCGTTCAGCGGCTCATCCGACGCTGTTAGATCACGGGAGTCGAGGCCGCACTCGGCGATCTTCGCCAGTCCGCCAGCAGTGATCCAGATGCTGTCGCACTGGAGCTTTCCCAGGACGATCCCTCGGTCGTGGAGGTACTTGAGTCCCAGGGCCACCTCGTAGAGCTTCTGCCAGACCATGTGGAAAGAAAAATGATGACTCTGCTGTTGCTTAGCACCCAGATATCCACGCAGACTCGTGACTGGCGCGTTCTCGAAGACGACCAGATACGGCTCTCTGAGGTGGTAGACGCCAAAGATCTTGATCACGTTCGGGTGGCTCAGCGGGAACCACCTGTCCGCGAGCGCAACGACTGGACCTTGGTCTAGCTGGCACGCGCGGATCAGCACGCTCGAGTTGAGCCACTTGCCGCTGAATGGCTTGCTGGGCTGACTTATTTCCTCTGCAGCATGCTCAAAATCCAGCTCGTGGTGTGGTAGAAACCACTTCGGGAGTTCAATGGCCATGTCAGGGTTTACGCGAGTCTTCAGCTTCTTGACGCTGAACTCCAAGAGCTCGAGCTTCCGCTGCGTACAATGGTTGCTGTGCGTGTTGATCTCGTAGAGAAGCAAAAGGATGGCTTCTAGAACGTCGGCGCCTTGGATCAGATGCGGCAGCAGGCGGTCGTCGTCCTTCGCGAGGCTCCAGAACTGCTCCGTCAGATCCTCACGGTCGGTCTCCCACTCATGCCTCCACTCGCTTGTGGTCGCAA
Source organism: Globisporangium polare (assembly GCA_023333845.1). Classification (NCBI taxonomy): domain Eukaryota; phylum Oomycota; class Peronosporomycetes; order Pythiales; family Pythiaceae; genus Globisporangium; species Globisporangium polare. Next base: position 45,940 of record JAASFQ010000031.1, on the reverse strand, counting down.
TGGCCGCTCCATCACCCATCGTCGCACTAACACGCCGCTGCAAATGGTCGAGTTCGGTGTGGAAATCCTGGAACGCGCTCGTTGCGTTGCGACTCGCGACGAGTCTTGTGAACAAGTTGCGCTTCTCCCACACGAGCTTCATCCGCACGATACGGAAAATGATCATCAGATACTGGTCCACCAGAGCGGAGGGGGTTTCTTCTGGTTGCTGCTCTTCGAACACGGCGTAAATGGCGTGCAGGCGACCCACAACGCTCTCCCACATTGCCTGAAACTCATGCATATGAGGTCCATACTCGCGCAATGTCTGCAGGGTAGCTGGGAGAAGAGGTTGCTGCTCCCCGTCTTCTATGCCGCCATGCTGCCTTCCATGCTCGATGAGAAAGCTGACAGCACCGACATCCCCCCATCGAGCAGCAGCAGTCAGCAGCGTCTCTCCGCCAAAACCAGCAGCTCGGACATGCACAGATGAGCCACCACGGGTCACCAGTTCCTTGACGAGTTCGAAATGCCCGGAGCTCCCGGCAGCGAGCGCAGCAGTTTCGCCAACCGCATTCGTCGTATCCACTGAAGCACCAGCGGCGAGAAGCGCGAGCACCGTGCCCAAGTGTCCACCTCGAGATGCGGCGATCAGAGGCGTGTTGTCGCCTTCGTCGGCGGTTTCCAGTTGTGCACCTGCATTCAGTAGCACGTCCACGACTGCGAGATACCCGTTTCCTGACGCTTCAAGAAATGCCGTCGCGCCTCTGTTGTTCACCGCATCGACGGGCAAACCTGTGGAGTCCCTCGCAAGCAACTTGCTCACAACGTCGGCGTGGCCATTTCGTGCTGCAGCATGCAAGGGCGTGTCCCCATCTCTAGTCGACAGTGCTGCGCTTGCACCTTTTGTGAGCATTGCCTGTGCACCAAGCTTCAGCAATGCTTTCACTGCATCCATGTGCCCATTGCGTGCTGCGACATGCAACGCCGTTTCTCCGTTCTTGTCGGCTGCTTGTTTGTCAGCGCTGCCTTTCACGACAAGAGCATGTATGATGTCCGCGTGACCTCTCTCGGACGCTGCGTGCAGCGGTGTTGCGCCGTCTGAGTCTCTGAAGTTCACTGACGCATGATGGGAAAGCAGTGCGAGCACGATACCCGAGTATCCATTCTGAGCAGCGACGAACAGCGGCGTGAGTCCATCGACCGCATCTGCGACACCCTCGACACATGCGCCATTCGCGAGCAGGATCTTCACAGCGCTCAAGTAGCCGTCACGACAGACAAGGTACAGCGGTGTGTGTCCGTTGCTGTCGACTGCATCCACTTGTGCGCCGTACGTGATGAGTTCCTTAATAATCGCACTGCGGCTACTGTGCACAGACGCAGACAATGGCGTGATCCCTTCATTCGCTGTCGCGTTGGCATCTGCGCCGTGCTTGAGCAGCGCTTGGACGACGCTGATGCGTCCCTCCTGTGCTGCGATCCACAGCGGCGTGACGCCGCTCACGTCTCCAGCATCCACATTTGCGCCATGAGCGAGCAGTAGCTCCACTGCCTCCACTCGGCCTTTGAGGCCCGCAATCCACAGCGGCGTCACGTTGTTGGTGTTGACGCGGTCGACTTCGTCGCCGTGCTCCAGTAGCAGACGCATCACGTCCGTGTGCCCATTACGCGCGCTCGCGTACAGAGGCGTCTGCTCGTTCCGGTTGGGTACGTGCAGCTTCGCACCGTGTTCCAGCAGCACCCTCGCCACTTCCACGTAGCCCTTTCGCGCGGCTTCATACAGAACTGTGAGTCCATCTTCGCTCTCGACGTCGTCCACACGCGCATTGGCACCGAGCAGCGCACGCACGACGTCCACGTGGCCGTTCTTCGCCGCGGTGCGTAGCGGCGTCATGTCCGAGTTGACCTTCCCGAGCTCGACATGCGCACCCTTCTCGAGCAGCATTTGTACGACGTGCGTGTGACCCCAGCACGATGCGATAAAAAGCGGCGTCTCGCCTGCGGTGTTGACTGCGTTTACAGATGCAGCCGCGGCGTCCAGAGCGGCGAGCACATGGTCCACGCTGCCGAGGCGGCACGCAACGTGCAGCGCCTGGGCGCTCGAGGGGAGCTCCTCGTCGTCGCGGCTCGCAGCAGCCTTCTCCATGCGCTCGTCTTCTTCTTCCTGTTGCTGCGGGCGGCGCCAGCTCTCGTCTTCTTTCTCGCTTCGGATTTGGCCTCGATTTGGCTTCACGCAAAACCCAGGGCGTTGTACCCAAAATGCGTGAGGCTCGCGCCCAAAAGCAGCCAATTATTATAGGACCTGGGATTAAATGGGCTATCATGCGGGTAAGTCCCGAAATTACATCGCTTGCAAACTAGGGCTTCGCGCCTAACATAATGCCTCGAAATGCGACAAAACAACTTTCAATTCAAGTGCCTTCCGCATCTTTCTTCGCCTTCGTCTTCTTCTTCGCTCCTGCACCCTTGCTGCCACTATCGGAAGCAGCAGCTCCATTCGTCCTTGAGCGCAAGAGAGATCCGAGCAGCTTGGAGCCAAGCAGCATGGCCTCGCCAGGAGACACGAGCCTTCCGCCGTCCTTCTCGATCTGCGCGAGTAGTTTCGCGGCTTCAAGTGGATCCTGCTTTGTCGCCTCGAGCGCGTGCTGCAGCGTAAAGTGCTTGGCGCAGAATGCGATCCTCAGCTCATCCCCACCTCCAAGCGCCGGTGAGCCACACGTCTCGACAGCACAGCGGCGTTGAGAACCGTCACCACCGGCCAGAAGGCGCCGCTTGCTGCCACCACCGCCGCTCTTCTTCCGCGAGTTCCTCCTGTTGTTCTTCTTCTGCTGCTGCTGTTTCTTTTTCTGCTTGTCCTCACCGGCGAGCGCGAGCATCGCCGCCGCGAGCTTCTTCGCCTCGAGCTCGGCGTCTTCGGCGTCCTGCTTGCGCTTGCGCTTGACCTTCTCCTCAAGCTCGAGGATCTCGCGGGTCATCACTGGTGCTTCAAACTGCGTGAACGTGTGGTCGGCGCGCTTGCCCTTCTGGTGGAACCGCTCAAAGCAGCCCGGGTTCCCCATCCAGCGTACGCTGCAGTACCGGTCGCCGCACGTCTCGCACGCGCGGTCCGCTGCTTTGCCGCACTCGACGCAGATCTTGTCGCCCAGCAGCTGCTGCCGCTTCTGGTTCAGCTCGGTCTCGGGGCAAATGAGCGCGTGCCGATCGCTCAAGCACACATTGCACAGTGCGCGTGAGCAGTATTCGCACCGCGCATCGCCGCAGCGCGCGCGGCACTGCTCGCAGTAGACTTGTGCCTCCGAGATGCTCTGCTTGATGAGCTTGAGGTCGTGAGTGGTGCGTGAACCCTTGCTGTGTGTGCGCGCCATGCAGTCCTCACAGAGCGCGTCTTGGCACACGAGACAGAGCTGGAACGCGACGCGCATCTCGCACTCGACGCAGATCTGCGCCATCGGCTCGTAAAGCTCGCACTTGTGCGCCGTGCGCTTGTGGCCCTTGCCGTGCACACGCTGGAAGCAACGCTCGCAGTAGTTCTCGTCGCACTGCAGACATCGCAGCGACGAGAAGCGCCGGCACTCGACGCAGTGGAAGAACTGTGCCTTCATGCGGTGCAGCGTCTGATACGAGTGCCAGCTCGTCTCGACGTTCTCTGGCGCGTGGCGGTCGTAAAAGCACACGAGACAAAAGTCCACGTAGTCTCCCGAGGCCGAGTAGCACTCGTTGCACCGTCTCGCCGCACGCTCGGCGGTGCAGATACTACACGGTGGACCGCTCGCTGTGTCATCACCGTCTCCCAGAGTTTGCTTCCGACGGCTCTTCTTCTTCTCGTAGTGTGGCCAGCAGCGCACCCACCGCTTTGTGACGCGATCCTGAACCATAGGACGGAAGGGGATGATCGCACCGGTCTCGTCACGTGGCTCGTCCAGCAGCTTCTCCTGCGTCGGCGTGTACACGAAGAAGAAGCTCTTGGTGCTCTTGTCGTAGCACTGCTCGTAGTTCGACTGCTGCTGCGACTCGAGCAGCGCCTTGACCTCGAGCGCACAGCGAATGCGCCACGCGCACTGTATCTGTGTCGCTGAGTGCGCGCGAAACTTCTGGGTTGCGGTGTACCATTGCCGCACTTTGTGCATTCGAAACGTCGACTGGCACAGCAGTGCACTTCGGACCCACCGCAGCACGCATTCGAGCGCTTCTTCTCGGAGATACAGCGCTGTTTGCGCGACGGAGAAGCGTTGCTGTGCGGACGCTGATGAGGATACTGCCTCCTGTTGATTGGACGGGTCGTGTTCCCAGAGCCCCTTCACGATCTTGTGCGGGTAGCGCGCAAGTGCCACCTGCGTGTAGCGTTCCACCTCCTGTTGGTCCCGATCTCCATCTTCGGGTGGCGACAGTGGCGTCGTCACAACAAGCGCGAACGCTGTTGACGTTGCGTGCTCGATAGGAAGCAGCAATGTCGTCACTCGCAACACTGTTGAGAGGTGCCTCTGGAGCGCAGACAGGCTGAGGTTCGCTGCAAACACGACGCAGCGCTCGATGCAGCGCAGAAAGAGGCGGCAAGTCTCCATTTCCTGTGTCTCGCGCGTCACAAACTCCAGGTTCACGATCTCGCCGATGCAGCTCAGCGCCTCGTCGGGACGACCCGCGAACTTGCGGAGGTGCATCTCCAGTTGACGAAACGAGATCGGTGTGGTAGACGCTCGTATCGCCTTCACAAGTCCAAGCACACGCCCTTGCTGGTTGGGCAAGCTCTGGGACACGATCTGCTGCACGAGGCGCTCGGAGCTGAGGAAGTTGAACGGGTGCTTTGTGTTGGGAGACAATGCTATCTCACACGAGCTCAGCGGATACTTCTTCCGAATACGCACGGGCATCTGCTTGAGCAGTCCTATTTCTTCTTTCGTCCACGCCAGTTTCTTGAGTTTCGCCTCCGAGAGCATCGCAATGTCGTCGATCGAGGCTTTTGCGAGCTCCTTCGAGTACTTGGAGAGCCCGAATCGACTAAGATACACTGGCGTACTCATGCCTTCGAGTCCAAAGCCGATCCAACCAATTCTGCCAGCACGTCGGACAGCTTTGTGCACCGTGTCGACAAATGAGATCGCATCCAGTTCGCTCGCGAGTATGTTCTTTGCCATGAGCATCCGCACGACCGACTGCATCTTGACTGCAGCGTACTCGTCGTCAAACGTGTACTCTGGCCGCTCCCACGAGGTCTCGCCTGTGAGATTGTTGTAGTAGTACGGTCGAAAGCCGCCCGTTGTAGCGCGCACCTCTTTCCAACCAAAGCGCAGCTCAACCTTGGTGAACCGGAGATTCGCATCCGTCGAAGCATCGGGCGAGATGCGGGATTCGAACTCTCGGTACTGGCTCAGTAGGCCAATGATCGCTTGCCCATGGACGTTCTGCGGTCGCGAGTGCGCGGGGAAGGTCCAGTCCTTACGGTTCTCTGCACGCACGCTCCGGTTATACGCTGCGGCAAGCTGGTTACCGACCAGAGCGTCCATTTGCTTGTTCCAAGCTTCGTGTGCTTCGTTTTCAGCACTGCTAGTGGCCTCTGCTTTGCCGCCAGCCTTCGCCTCGATGCTCGTTCTTCTCTTCAGCTCGGGTTGTTTCTTCTTCTCTTTACCGTTCACAGCTTTCTTGTCGTTACCGCTGGATGCAGCAATCGCTTTCTGCCTTGCTCGAGCCGCTTTCTGTCGACGCTTGAGCCACAACACGATCCGGCTGTTCGGCGCCACTTTCAGTCGAAACTGGAAAGTCACCGTCTGCGAGCGCTCCTCCTTCGTTCGATTCCACTCGCGTTCCAGTGCCGAGCGCCGCGCCAGCCGTCTCTGCTCTCGTTGGAGTGCCAGCACCTCGAGACGCGCGAGAAATGAGCGCACGGCTGTTTGGATCATGATCGCTGCATCTTCTTCCTCGATCGTGTACACTGGCTTCCCTTCAGGCGCATACAAACGACTCGGACCACCTAGTTCATCACTACTCATCGCGTCCTCGTAATAGTAGTAGTACGTTTGTGTGTTCTCGTCCCATTCCTCGATGTAGGGGAAGCGAACTGCCTCGTGGAGCACCTCAAGCCGCTGCGCTAGCGCTTCTTGCTCCAGCCACTCGTCAAGCTCCTCCTGCTCTTTCTCTCGATCTGCTTCCCAAATCGGAGTGACGTGGTCCGCGTGCGCCTCAGCCACATACTCTTGCAAGATGCGCTCTCGACCTCGCCTGTTGCGCACAATCACCATCAGCTTCTTCGCTGCTCTGCGTCGCCACATGGACTGGACCCCAACTGCAGTCTTGTTCACCTGCATCATCGTGTCAACACCACGTCTCCACGCTTTTGCTCTTTCGCTCACTTTTGAGGCCTTTCGAACCGACCAAACCGTGTCGAGGAGCTCTTGTTGGATCAACCCACCGCAAGCCACTGACCAATCGGCTTGGCCATCTCGCTTCCCCACTGCAACGATTTCCATGGGTATCTCGAGTAGATCACACATACGCTCGTAGCCATACTGCAGGATGTCTGCGCACTGGGAAAAGCGCGTGTGGTCGATCTTCTTCATCTCAGTCTCGAGGCTGAAGTACGTGAGCTCCTTCATGTTCGCCTTCACAGCAGACACGCTCGTGTGCGTCTGGAAGAACTTCTCGAGCTGCCACATCGTCACTTGGCCCGGATCAAGAGCGCTGACGAAGGTTAATGCGCGTGCTTCTAAGCCCGGGAATTTCATGAGGAACATTTCGCGGATGCTGTTCATGTCCGAGATCAACTTGAGACTGCGCTGGTTGTAGAGCGCCGAGATCTCTTTTGGCTCTTGCAAGTCGACAAACTGCTGCTGCTGTAGAACAAGCGCATGACCTCTCTCCGCGTACTGCTTCTCGTGCGTCTCACACTTGCGCTGAGCCTCTAACGCTGCCTTCATCGCATCTCCGAGCTCTCTCCCGCATTTCTCCCGTCGCTTCCGCAGCGCGTGTGGCGGGTTCCGAAAGTCCTTCATTTCGTCCAACACCTCTTCAAGCGCAGTCTCTGCCTCTCTCGTTGCTGTTGCCAGTTTCTGCAAGCTCATAAGCGCCAAGTCGCACTTGCGCTTGAGTGCAACTTGCTGGGTGTGTGCAGACGCGATGCGGTCGCGGAGCTGCTTTGTCTCTTCGATCGTCTGTCTTGCAAACAGATTCGTCACCATAAGCTCCACATCATCTTCATCTTCGATTCCAACCGCTTCGAGCTGCTTCCGACACGCGTCCGGGTCCATACCTTGCAGGTGTGCTAATGCTGCCACCAGCGGATCCACCGCACCATCAGCAATCGCGAGCAGCAGACGGCTTCTATGGAAGAGCTCGAGGTATTTCGATTCGAGACCGAGTCGACGTAGCCACGTTGGAATCGCCATACCCTTCAGATCGTTCTCTGGGTCGAAATACGCATTTGAGCGGCGAAGTATCTCGTGCAAAATCGCGCTGAGCGAATTGTATTCGCGAAACGGATTCGTGAGCTTTCGCTTCTGAGCCTGGAGCAATTTCCTTGCCAAGCGTCTGTGGGCGTTAAATCGCCACAGACTCTGAACGCGAATCGCCATGCGCGTTCGCAGCTCCTCAGACACAATCGTCTGCGTCTGGATACTTCGCCAGCGGGTGCCTCGATAGAACCGCTGGATCTGCGTGGCTGCGAAATTGTAAACCTTCATCTTGGCAGAGTAGACTTTCTCAAAACCCGTAGCGATGTACTCAGCTGCCACTTGTTTTGCGAACGCCACTTTGATGCGCGTGAGCTCGTGCTTAATGCGTCTCCACAAGAGGAACTCGCGTATCACTCGCTGGATCTTCCGCGCACTCCGCTCGCGTCTGGCGACAACACGATCGTTGTGACCACGGACGAGCGCCTGCATTCGCGCTGCAGCACCAGCTTCCTGAAAGTACAGCACTCGGGCGTCCTTGCGCTCTTGGAGCAACCGCTTCTGTCGCAAGTGACGCGCAAGCCTTCCTGGAGCAGCGTGAAGCCACCAGAACTGCAGAAGCGTTGCCATGCGAATCCGCTTGGCGTGGTGCACGCGGAAGAACCACTTGATGCGTCGGTGCGCCATCTTTCTCTTGCGCATTCTCTGCACCACACGCTGTGCGATGTGACGTCGGTAGTTGCACTGAATCATGAGCGCCATCGCACTTTTCTTGTCTGTGATGTACGCGAGCCACGCGCGACGGATCAGACGCGCCATGTAGTTGCGCTTGTACGCGAGCACTCTTGCTGCGAACGCGATTTCTTCGTTCTCCTTCATACGCAGACACCCGAGCAGCAGGAAAGTCGACCACTCATTGTTGCGCCGATACCAGCAACGCTGGACGACTAACGCGGCGTTGAACTCCTCTTCGCGGAACCTCCGAATGCTGCGAGCTGCTCGTCGTCCTAGAAACCCTCGAATCAGACGCTGTGCAAGCAGCACGCGCGACAGAAAGAGCTCCTGCCTCCGCCTCTGCGCACAAAGAATGAGACGCCGGAGTCGCCGGATGCGCACCGACCGAAACGTGGTCTGTACCAGCACCACTGCAGCGCGAAACTTCTGATACGGGTGGAAGTGCTTGAGCATCCGGATGTACGCCTGAAACAGAATAATTCGCCGCCTCAGCGCTCGATATCGATATCGTGCCGCCCGCATGCGTTGTTGAGCCTGGATTTGGGCAGCAGCCGCACGATATCGAGCGAGGAACACTCGGAAGCGGCGTCGGCGGTACGCGCTCTGCACTAGCTCTGCCGCGCTCCAGATTTGTCTACGCTCTTCACGGACGCGAGGTGGGATCTGGAATCGCAGGTTGCGGCATGGCGCAAGGTACATGTCTCGCAGGACGCGGCTACCAATCGGGGCCGAGTCGTGGAGCCATAGGAGCCGCAGTTTGCCAAAGTGACGTCGCACTTGCGTCTGGATTTTGCGAGCACCGCGATCTCGATCCGTCCAAATGAGCACTTGCGTGGTCTCGACCCACTTCGTGAGCGCCTGGGTGAGGTATCCTCGCAGCACATATTCGATCGCAACCCGCAGCCGCTTCTTCGCTGCTTGGCGCTGGTACTCTTTGCCTCGGATCTGGAACCGACAGTGTTCCACGAACGCTTTCCACTGCATCAGCGCCATTCGCCGCTGGTTGTCCTCAAACTCGAGAACCCAGAGCGCCATGGCGCGTCGCATGCGGTGTCGGCAATATGCCGCACCACCGGGCAACTGGAAGAGGAATTTCAGCGGGAGCTGATCGCGCTCCGCTTGGATGAACGTGTGCATCTCGCTCCGCACTGCCATCTCTTCTCGGCGCAGCTCGTCGATCTCCGCGCCAAGTGAGACCATGAACGACGTGTTCACGCGCTTCGCCAGCGATCGCAATTGAGCCGCGTTCGCCTCGCTCGGCTCCACGGGGGTGCTCAGGATCTCGCGAAGCCGTTTCTGTTTGTACTCCGGAGTGTTCAGGTCCTCGACTCGCTCTTCTGGTACGCTATCGCTGCTGGACGGGGTCAGTGCTGCCGTTGGCGATGGGAGAGCAGTTCGCTTGACTACCGATCGTTTCCTGGCGCTGACAGGAGGGATCGGTGTCCGGTTCTTCAGCGGACTCGATGGACGAACCAGATTCATGTTCGCGTACTCTGCAGCAGCGGTCTCGTCAGTCAGTCCTTTCTGCTTCCACTCACTCCATTCCAGCACCTGGAGACGACTGGGTAGTGCGCGGGACCCCTCCTTGCTGCTTTCTCCACTGCCGCTGCTGTCCCTCAAGTGGCTCTTGAAAAAAGCTGACGACGCGAGAGGCATTTGCTTGGTTCGGAAGACCTCGAGCATGTGCTTCGGAGGGAGCAACGCGGGAGTGGATGTGGGAGGAACTGCATTTTCTATTCGCACGTCCTCTTCCTCCGTCTTTGCAGCAGCATCGTCGCCATCAGCACCATGAGTTGCCTCTGAGCTCTTCGTATCACTCGTCGGATGGATCATCGGCAGCGGCGTCAAGCGAGGGTCTCTCTCCAACGAGGAGCTCACAAACGCTGGCGTGATCACTCGGAAGCGCTCCATCTTGAACACTCGTGACGGAGTCTGGCGGCTTGAGATTGCGGACGCCATGCTTGCTGCGCCATGCGTCCTCTGCTGCGACTGAGGGTCTGAACCTGAAGCTGGCGCTGCATCGCTTTGCCTGGATCTGCTGTCACTGACGTTGCTGGTCTTGTTCGCCTGCTGACCTGAAAGCGCACGAGATGAGAAGGACGGCACACCAGCTGCTCCTACTGCATTTGCTGAGTCCCACGCGATCCGCCTGCTCTGCTGCTTGGAAGGCGATTCCTGGTTGTTGCTATTGCGTGGTGGTGAGTGTGAGGGTAGCTCTTGCTGGGCTTGCTGCAGTAGTTTGCGCTCTGACTTGGACGGCTTCTTCGACTTGTGACCACCATTTACACCGGCTGCTGTGCCACCAACCCGACGGTTGCTGTTAATGCGGTTTCGATTGTTCTCGGAAGCGACGGCTTCGTATTCGCCTTGATGTACTTGAGCGCCACTCTCGGGGCGACCGGACACGGTAAGAAAGAGGAACGTGCTGTTGCGCTCGCTGGGCTTCTCCTGCATCGTCAGCAGCTCCGAGTCGAGCGAGACCAGCAGCTGCAGGTTCTTGTGTGGGGCTGTTCAAAGTAAATGGTATCCATACGACGATGAAAAGCACGTACACACAAAGCGACTTCATTGCAGAGTATACCTTGCATGACGAGCGAGATCACGAGGCAGCAGTTGACGTGGATGCGCCGCGTGTCGGCGTTCTGCACGCGACTATGGCGGCAAAAGTTGACGATCTGCAGCAGCGCGTCCACGAGCTCCTCGGACTCCATGCGCAGGCGGCTCGAGAGCTCGTGGTCATGCACGACGAGCAGCCCCAGCGCCCGCGCAGCAAGCGCTGCACATGTGCGAATAACAAACGTCGCAGCAACAATGAGCATCACAAGGACAGCACGGAGACCAACCAACGCGCACTAGTAACACCATCGCAAGCACAGCACCTCGATGATAAACGCTATTCTTCGCGTTGCGCAGCACGCGGACCGCGTCGTTGACTGCGTCGTGGAGCGCCACGTGCGCGTGCGGCGCCGCAGTGACGGCCGCGAGCGCAACGACATCGCGCAGCTCATCGCGCGACGACGCGTGCTGCGTGGCCTCGAGCAGCCGCCGCTTGCGGTGCCGCGCGAGCGCCGACCGCGTGCGCTCCATTGGCGAGCGTGCTGGCGCTTTCCCGCACTGCCGTGCCGGTTGAAGTGAAAGCAGCAGAGTCTGATAAGAGGGAGCTCTTCGGCGGCTCTTGTCGCCCACAAACAGTGGATTCGAAAATGGGTGCAGAAACCTTCTGAAATAAGACCTACCATTTGGATGCTCCGTTTTAGTTTTGGCTGGAAAGGACGTGAGCGAATTGTAAACAACAAAGCAAGACACCAAAGTGAAACCAGTGTCGCGACGGAGGAAGCTCCGCTCTTGCAGCGCTGTCAAGGCGATGGTGACAGCAGGTCTACTTCGTAGTGCTCTGCTCGTGTGGCGGCTGCTCCGATAGGCCGTCTTTCACCTTCAAAGGACACAGGAACAACGCGGAGCACAGAAGCCACGACCCTTTGACCGACGAGGTTCAGGCGCTCAAGCAAAACACTGCGTATGTCCGCCGAGGCGACGTAGACCCAGCAGCATAGCTCGCAACATCTTCAGATGCACTTATCTCCGCTTTGCAAGACCACGCATGGGCTCGAGAAGAAACGCCAATGTATTAGCGTGAACTCACAGAGTCGAACCAGCGACTGCGAAAAACGGCCATCTCCCCCCTCTGCGACATCGCGATCATGTGCTCGCGAGAGCCTGTGCCCACTTCCACCCGTCTATCTCCGACAAAAAGAATCGCCGTGACAGGCGCGCCAGCATGGGGCAACCTCGCAGCACTCGTCACGGTCTGTTGCTCAGCTAGCAACTTTGGTCGTGAAGCCGACCAACGCGTTCTGATCATTTTGGAGGTGCGGTGCACGTGTGTGCAAATTGGCTCCTCGAACTCAGGTGTGAACTGTCTCACGAGCTGATTTCGCACTGATTCCACCTGACGTGAGGGTTCGTCTGGATCGTGTTGATTCCATCGTGCTTCGTTTTGGATTTGCGGTCGGATCCTGTTATCAAGTGAATCGCCGTTATCGATGGCATTCGTGGTGGCTTTCCATTCTCTCTTGATTTCCTCGACACCACGGGACCTTATTGCGGACCCTTGTCACGAGAGAGAAGAGTCTCAATGTGCGCTTCACTCACCATTCGCGTGTCGCTTGGTTGTGATTGCGTTCCACGCCGCCAGAAAGATCACGGGTAAAAGCCTCTCACACTTTATATACCAAACCTTCAATCTTCTCGAGTTCTGCTCGGCAAGGCTTCTGCCTGAAATTCCATGCACAAGGCGAGCTCCAAACGGAGGCACAAACTCGTTTTTGCAAGCGATCGTGAAAAGCAATACGCGACATTTGCCACCACCGCCTTCAGCGCGCGCGTCTTTGTCCGCGCTGTCGATTTCATGTCAGTACATTTTCTCACAAGCGAACAGCCTGCAGCTCGATCGTTTTACTCGTATTGTAACACCGCGCATGCACTCCAAATGGACGGACGATCTCGTCCATGTACTGGTTTGAGCCTTGGAAGTGTATAAAACGTCAAGCACGAACGCACCTTTTCTGCAATCTCAATGTTTGCGTCGCGTCAGGAAGCGTCACACTCGAAATAGGCATGCAACAGCCGATCTCCACCCACCAACGCCCGAGAGCCCTCTCTGGCTCACCACACAAGTCGCTCGCTCGCTCGCTGGAAGGAAGGAAGGAAGGAAGCCGCCCGTCGCCTGCTGCCATTTGCCAGTTCGCCATCGACCAGCAGAGCGCTCCTTCTCCCCGGCTCCACAACCGCACACACACACACAGACACACACACCGAGCGCCAGTGTCATCACCATGTCGGCCGAGACCGTGCCGATCGTCGCGGCGATCCTCTGCTACATCCAGTACGCCGTGCTCATCACGTTCGGCCATCTGCGCGAGCAGGGCGGCCGCATCTTCGGCGGCTCGCGCTACAAGGACACGAGCAAGCCCGGGTACGCGCAGCTGCTCATCGCCTTCGAGAGCTTCTACACCAAGCGCATCTACCACCGGCTGCAGGACGTCTTCAACCGCCCGGTGGCCGGCGCCCCTGGTACGAATAGTTTTGCTTCTCGCCTGCGTTGTTTCGGCTCCTTAGCGGGTCGTTTTTGAGGCGTTATGACTTGGTTTGCTAACGTTCTCTATTGTGTCGTTACGCTTCTCTCTCTCTCTCTCTCATAATATAGGCGCGCACATTGACCTCATCGAGCGCTACTCGTACGACGAGAACAAGACGCTGCACAACAAGGAAGGCGCGATCCAGCACTGCCTGAACCTCGGGTCGTACAACTACCTGGGCTTCGCGGACGACTGGATGAACACGTGCAGCAAGCCCGTGTTCCAGACGCTCGAGCAGTTTGGCCTCACGTCGTCGGTGCCGCCCATGGAGCTCGGCACGTCGCTCGTGCACGTGGAACTTGAGGAGACCGTCGCGCAGTTCGTGGGCAAGCCGGCCGCCATCGTCTACAACATGGGGTACGCGACCAACTCGACGAGCATCCCGGCTTTGATGGGCAAGGGCACGCTCATCATCAGTGACGCGCTCAACCACACGTCGATCGTGAACGGCGCGCGCGCCTCGGGCGCCACCGTTGGCGTCTTCCGCCACAACGACCCGAAGCACTTGGAGCAGGTGCTGCGCCAGAAGATCGCGGAGGGCCAGCCTCGCAGCGGCCGCGCGTGGAAGAAGGTGATGGTCATGGTCGAGGGCATCTACTCGATGGAGGGCGAGATTGTCGACCTGCGCGCGATTGTCGACGTGTCGAAGAAGTACAAGGCGTACATCTACGTGGACGAGGCGCACAGCATTGGTGCATTGGGCAAGACCGGTCGCGGCATCTGCGAATACGCCGGCGTGGACCCGAGCGAGATCGATGTGCTCATGGGCACATTCACGAAGAGCTTCGGCGGCATGGGCGGTTACATCGCGGCGTCGCACGAAGTGATCGAGTATATTCGCAACTCGAGCTCGGGCGCGCTGTACGCGACTGCGCTCTCGCCGGTGATCGCGCAGCAGACGCTCACGGCGTTCAACATCATCTCGGGCAAGGATGGCACCGACATCGGCCAGAAGAAGCTCACGGCGCTGCGCGAGAACAGCAACTACCTGCGCCAGAAGCTCATCGAGATGGGCGTGATCACGCTTGGCAGCTTTGACTCGCCGGTCATTCCGGTGATGCTCTTCCACATGTCGAAAGTGGGCGAGTTCTCGCGCCGGTGTCTGGACCGCAACCTGGCGGTCGTGACCGTCGGCTTCCCGGCGACGCCGCTGCTGCTCGCGCGCGTGCGCTTCTGCGTCTCGGCGGCCCACACGCGCGCAGATATCGACGAGGCGCTGCAGGTGCTCGAAGAGGTGAGCGACCTCTGCAACATCCGCTTCGAGAAGAACAAGCACAAGCCGTCGCTGGCAGCACAGAAGACCATCAAGAACATTTAAACTAATAGGGGGAAAAAAAGGAATGAAGAAAGCGGCCAGGAGAGCCGCGAAATCGACTGACAGCGCAAGTGAAGAGGGCACTGCGCCCCTCCTCCCGTACACCCCGCTAGCTGAAGCAACGAACGGTGCGAGGGTCGTCGCTGTACATATCCACTACTACTACTGCATACAGAACTAATTCTAACACGTGCCATCTCGTCTTGTCCTTCTTCTGCGTTACGCCGCTTTCGTGTTGTGTTGTGCTGCGAGCGCCGCTGAGAATGTTTGAGCGTGTCCACAAGCTCTCGGTGGCTTCGATACGAGACCACAGATAAGAGCGGCCATACGCCAGGGGCGTTGGTGGGAAGGCACCAACGCGCCGCCATTCTGCAGACGCTTTGGGAGCACATCTTGGCTGTGACAACCAAGATGTGCTCCTCAGCGTCCCCAATTCAAACTTTGGCGTGTCGCATGTTAAAGAGAATGCTTTCAGCGTTTTGTATCCATAGCAATGCAGAGTCATCCAGATAGTTGCTGCGACCTTGCGCGTATCAAACGACCAGTCTCTCGTCTTGAGGCACTCAAATGGCCAAATTATGCCAAAATGCGTCACTAGTATGTGTAAGACTGAGTTTGCGCACCTACCGTCTGCCATGGGTTCGGAGTGGGTTCAGTTGAGCAGCTGGAGAAACTCATCAATAAGTTATCCCCGCGCCGCTCTTGACTATGGACGGCATTCTTCCATTCTCCGCCCAAGCAGCAAGCGCCTATACGAAGCCATGGCGCCCGCCGCAGAGACGTCGCGCCTGCTACACGTGCATCAGCCAGCGCCAGCGCACTCCCCAGCGGCGCCCAAGCGCACATGGCTGCCGCAGCTGAGCACGCAGGGCGTGATCGTGCTCGTGTGCGCCATCAACCTGCTCAACTACGTGGACCGCGGCATCATCCCGGGCACGCCGCAGCAGTTCCAGAGCTTCATCTCCGCCACGCTGCACATCGATGCGACGCAGCAGTCGTTCTACTTGGGCGTGCTCGCGTCCGCGTTCGTGGCGAGCTACTCGGTCTGCTCCATGGTCTTCGGATACCTGGCGCTCACGCAGCGACCGTTCCGCACGATCGCCTTCGGCATGTCGGTGTGGGTGGTTGCCGTCATCACCTGCGGCGTAGCCAAGCACATGGAGAGCTACTATCTGCTGCTCTTCGGTCGCGTGTTGTCCGGTGTGGGCGAGGCGTCTTTCCAGTGCAACGCCACGCCTTTTATTGATTCGCACGCCCCAAAGGAGAGCCGAGCGCTGTACATGGGCATCTTCCTGGCGTCCATCACGGTCGGCACGGCTTTGGGGTACGTGTACGGCTCGAGCTTCGCGGCGTCGTCGCTCGGATGGGACAAAGCGTTCTACGTGGAAGCCGCGATGATGGTGCTGCTCATCCTTGGGTGTCTCTTCTGTGTACCGGCGCACCTGGACGTCGTGCCTGAAGACCACAGCCACAACAAGCCCGCAAAGGACTTGGGCATCGACGTGCTCACGGGTGAGAGCATCGCGTCGCTGCAGGCGCAGCCAGAGAAGCGCTCGTTTTTCGCCGAGTGGTGGGCGATCTTCAGCAATCCGACGTTCACGCTCGTGGTGCTGGGCCACGCGGCGTACACGTTCTCGCTCGCGGCGCTCAGTGTCTTCAGCCCCGTGATCTTCATCGGCTTGGGTCTCTTTGACACTGAGACCGAGGTGTCGATGGTCTTTGGCGCGCTCATCGTGCTCACGGGGACGATCGGCACGCCGCTGGGCGGTATCTTCGTGGACCGGCTGCTCAAGAGCGACTTCGTGACCAAGGACCTGCGCTGCTTCGTGTCCGTGTCGTCGCTCTTCTACTTTGCGCTCATCGCCGAGGGCTTTGCGCTCATCATGCTGCTATGCACGGGCTCGAAGATCGCGTTTCTGGGCTTCCTAGCGCTCTGCTTCTTCTTCCTCTGCGCGCTCTCACCGGCCGAGACGATCGCCGTCATGGAGCTCTTCCCGGAGTCCCGTCGGTCCATGGCGATCGCTGCTAACACGCTCATCATCCACGTGTTGGGCGATGTGCCCTCGCCAGTGGTGCTCGGATGGCTCAAAGACCACCTGGCGCCACGCTGCGGCACAGTCGAGATCGACGGTGTAGCGCAGCTGAACCCGGACTGCTGGATGGATCGCTCGGGGCTGCGCGACGTGCTGCTCTTCGCCGTGCTCTGGCTGCTCTGGGCCGTGCTGCTCTGGGGCATCGCGCTCGTCGTGCTGCGCCGCACGCAGCGGAGCAGTGCACGCTTCTCTCTCCAGGCGTAAGGGTTGGAAAGACAAGAGAGTCCGGTATCATACAATCGCTTTGTTCGATAGGTGCCTATGTAGCTGCTGAAGTCTGTTGAGGGTGGTTGTGACTGGTTTTCTATTTCGTAAAAGGATACTTGTACATACACACATGATCTTCACCCGGCGTATCTGTTTCACATGCAGCTATCGAGAATGGAGGCGAGAAAGCTCGAAGACCAGGAGAGCGCGTGCAAAGCGAGGAGCTCCAACACGGTTCGTGACAGAGTCTGAGCGAGGATGATCGGTCGGACTGATGGGGCGGGCGATGTGCAGGACGTGTGCTCCCTTTTCCACCAATGGCAGCCCGCCATATCTTGCGTTTTCGCCAATCGCGTGCGCAGATCAAATGCTGCCTTTCTCACTTCAACTCGGGCTGAACACTCCGTTGGTGAAAACCCACGCTTCCTTCAGCTCACGGCGAATGGCGCTGTGAAGCATACCTCCCGAGCTAGACAGGCCACACGATGGTACTAGCTGGTTGGCTGAAGAGAGTCAGCCAGCATCAGTCACCTATGCGCCCCGCAAAGGCTGCTGCGCTGCCTGCAAAGCGCCTGCGAGCGGACAACAGCTCCGTTTTCATTCTTGAACCAGCGTCCAAGCTCACACTCCAAGCAAGAAACAGGCTTTCTGCAAGCACCAGCGAGGCGCAGGCTGCACGTCGCCTCTCTCTCTCTCTCTCTCTCTTCAATGCTGACGCCTCTGTCCGAGCAGTGTTCATGGATTATTCGTCCACCGCGCGCTACCAGCGCCAGCTGGAGAGCAGCTTGTCAATCCGATGCGAGATAGAGTGCAAAGCAAACGCCGAGAAGCAGCGGTTGCGAGCGCAGCAGAAGAAGGCACGATGGCGGGAGCGGAAATTGCTCGCAAGCGCAGCTCTCCGCCTCCAAGCGACTGAGCTGGAGGCACGAGAAAAGCACGATGCGCTTGAGCTAATTCAGATTGAACTCGGCTTGTTGCATTTGCGAGAGACAAGTGCGCCGAGTAGCTGCTCCAGTAGTTAATTAGTAGAACCCAACAGCAAACATGACGCCAACCGTATGTACTACCACAACTACCTCTCACTTCCTTCATAGTCTCCTAGTTCACTCGAGATTGTCCGCCACACAAACGTTGCGACCCGAGCGTCGCCTTCAAAGGAAACTGATCGAACGCGAAGCCCCAACGCATTGCTTTCACGGGTCTGCACCACGAGCCTATCCAGATAGATAGGCCACAGACTGCGCCGCGAGGCTTTGCCTCTGACATAATAAAGTAATCGATATGGACGAGATCACAAAAGCGCCACTGACGAGCCGTGAGTCCAAAAAGATCTTCGAATGCATCAGTAGTGACACAGCTACTAGCCACACATGCACACACTGAAGAGCTCACCTTTCTACTCAAGAGCCTGTCTGCCAGCCACCTCTGAAACTCTTTCCCTCTCTCTCTCGCTCTCTCTTTACAGAGCCTTCCGGTGCAGGATCGACGCACCATACTCTTCGTACTCGCTCTTGGTGATCCACATGTTCTTGAACGTGGCGAGCGACGCGAGAATCGAGCCCCCGATCCATGTCGAGTAGAGGCGCGTGGGCGGCGCCGAGATACGGATCTTGATGTCCTTGGGGGCCTTCTTGCGCACCTCGGCGAGCAGCCGGTCGCCGAAGCCTGGGAACATCGTCGAGCCACCCGAGAGGATGATCTGCGAGAAGAGCGTCTTGCGCAGGTCCATGTCCGACTTCATGATCGCCTGCACGAGGCACTCGTGGACGCCTGGTGTTGTGCATTGAAATTGGACATGGGCATGCGGATTAGCATACAGACATTCCAACACGGCTTACTGGCACATGTGCAGCAGGAAAAGAAGTTTAACTCACCGCCACCCTCGGAGCCGATGATCTCAGGACGGAAGAGCACCTCCGGTGCGCGGAACTTCTCAGCACCAATCTGTTATGATCAATAACCACATACACACACACGACAACATTGTTAGTGCCACATGCATAACGCATAACGACACAGCCAAAGCCACGAGATAGAAGGCATACGCACATTCAGCAGGGTGCCGTCTGGCAGGTAGTACGCGGAGGACTCGTCCGTCGGTGCTGTGACGCTCTTGCTCTTGGAGCTCAGCAGGTCCTTCACGGCTACCGCCGACTTCTCGGCCTCGAGCTGCTCCTCCTTCGCCGGGTTGAACGCCACGTAGCAGAGCTTCTCCTTGATCTCGCGCACGATCTCGCGCTCCGCCGACGTCTGGAAGTTGTACCCTGCGCGGCGCAGCAGCAGCTGCAGGTGTGTCGTCACGTCCCGCCCGGCGACGTCCAGACGCGTGATCGCGTGCGGCAGCGTGAACGACTCGTACACGGGTACGACATGGCAAACGCCGTCGCCCACGTCCAGCACGACGCCCGTGGTGCGTCCAGACGCGTAGAGACTGAGCACGGCCTGCGGGGACACGAAGAGCGATGGGACATTAAACGCCTCGAAGAAGACCTCGCCGGCGCGCTGGCGGTTCTGCACCGGGTTGAGCGGCGCCTCGGTGAGCAGCACCGGGTGGTCCTCGCTCTGCACGTTGAGCATGTCCTTGGAGTAGACGTGCTGCCATATCCGGTGCATGGCGTTCCAGTCCGTAACCACGCCGTGCTCCATGGCGTACTGGATCTTGAAGAGCCCGCGGTGGTGCTGCACGCGATTGCCCACGAACGTGTCGCCGCCCTCGTAGGCGCCGCCGGGCATCATGCGCGTGTGCTTCGTCTGCCCCACGAAGGACGGGAAGACCACCTGCGGCGTCTCGCCGCCCGCGAAGCCCGCCTTCATGAGCCCGCTGCCGTTGTCGATCACCAGCGGCTGGTTGCCCAGCACCGCGCTCGCCATCTTTGCTGATCTGTCGCTCGGACTGTCTTGAACGTGTCCTTGGATAGCTTCTGGGAAGGAGAATGCAGCTTCAAAGCAACAACACGAGAGGGGAAGCCGGGTTATTGATTAATAACCCTGTCTCTTTGCTCGGTGCTATTTCTCAAATATACGTCTATTTTGTAGATTTGAGGGACAGTTTAGGCTGTTTGTGTCGTTTTGAAAGCGGCTTGGCTGGAAAATGCACCCACAAACGCTAAAACCCCATCTCAGCGTTTGTTTGGGAGGATGCCGCTTTGGCTCGCCCATAGAAACAAGCAAAAGCAACACGCCACCAAAGAAGAAGATAGCAGGCAGGCAGAACGATGGAGCTCCCGGCGCTCGAACGCGAGGTGCTGCGGCTGCTGAGCGAGCTGCCCACGAGCGGCTCCAACGCCGAGCAGCTGGCACTCTTCCAGCGCGTGCAGGAGCTCGTCTTCCACCGCGACCCGACGGGCGACGCGCACGCGCTGCTGCACGCCGCGGCGCCTTTCATGACCACGCTCGCGCAGCACCAGAACGCTGCACTCGTGGCCGCGCTGCTGCAGTTCCTCACACAGGCCTCGCGACGCAGCGCAGTGTTCCTGCGCGAGCTCTACGAGGTGACGAACACGCTGCTGATGCTGAGCTTCTCGACCGAGAAGAACGTGATGAGCGCGATCCAGCTGGCGCTCACAAGTCTCCCGCAGGCCTTCCAGTTCGTGAATAATGATACTAACAACAGCGGGTCATTGGACACTAAGCGCGCAATCTGGACGGCGGTGACATCAAGTCTCGAGCACATGGTGGAGATCGTGGCGACCACGCCGCTGCTGCCCATCGGCAGCGCGGACTCGAACAACAACCGCAGCGCGCTCGTGTGGCTGCGCGCGTGGAAGTATCTCGAGAGCGCGGCGCTGCTGCTCTCGACCGCCAAGGACGCCGTCGTGTACCGCGACCCGGCGCGCTCGAACGTGCAGCCGGATGAGCTCACGATCGACCACATTGTCGCCACGGCGCCAGAGCAGCACCCCGTGCTCGACAGGAACCGCCTGGAAGCGCTTGGCTTGACCATCACCAAGAACCTGTGCGAGCGACTCAGCCGTACACTTGAGAGCGGCGGCGCCATGCTGCAGCCGCTGGGGCGACGTGAGGTGTGCGTCGCGATCAACTCGGTAGCGCTCATCGCGGCGCTGCGACCGCACCTGATGCAGTTCATTCTCCCGAGCCTCGTCGGATTCCACAATGAGAGTCTCCCGGGGAGCTCAGACGGTGCCGTGCTCGCCACGCTCAAGTCGAATCTTGTCAAGTTGCTGAGCCACCCGGCAGCGCAGCCGTTCGCAGACGAAGTGACCGAGTGTCTCATCTCGCTCGGCGCCTCGGAGCGCGCGTTCCGAGCCATTAGCAAGAGCAAGGAGCCGCGCCGCAAGTACGTCTCGGCGCCCTCGGAAGCGTCTTTGCGCAAGGCGCGCATCGGCAAACGCTCGGCGCAGTCTATCGCAGAGAAGGTGGAGAACGACACATCCAAGCGCAACCGCATCGGCGACGCCAGCAGCAGTAGCTACACGACCAATGCCAGCAGCAGCTCAGCTAGTGCCATGGCCAATACGCAGTCATCGTCAGTCGTTCAGCAAATCACCCATGAAGGGATCGTGGACATGGCGTCGTCGGCTGTAGTGAACCTCGTGCTCGAGAGCTTCGCGTCCGAGTTAGCTGGTCCCCCTCCTCCCAACCTCAAGCTCGAGCTCACGCCCAGCGAGCTCAAGGCACGCATGCTCGCTCTGTTGGGGAAAATTGCGACCCCTTCGTCGGTATTAGCGATCGAGAACAGCAACAAGCGCATGCGCGACCCTCGACGCAGGCGTGACCCGCGCGTGGCGAACCAGGAGCAGCCGTCGCTCGTGCAGATCTTTGACGGCGACGCGGTGGACGAGGTGAGCGACTGGGTCTCCAAGAACGCGTCGTCCATCGCCGAGCCGCTCATCTCAGTCTCGGAGGACAACATCGTGCAGGTCTTTCTGAAACCGGCGACGGCCGTCTGGTGCCGCGAGATGGCGGTCGCGGCGCTCTCGCGTATCCTTGAGAACGAGTATGGCGTGAGCATCCGCGGCGACGAGAAGCTGCGCGAGAGCGTGCTCTGCCGCCTGGCGTCCAGTCCGTGGCTGCTGCTTACAGACGACAAGAACAGCCAGATCGACGTGGCACTCAGCGACTCGACAGTGCCCGCAGTGTACCAGTCGATCTTGGATTTCGTGTTGGAGGACTTCTCCGTGCGCTCGACGCTCGCCATGGCGCTCGTGTACCACGAGTACACGCGCTTCACGGGCGACCAGCTCACTGCTACAACTGCCTCTGTCAATACTAGTGCGACCGATGCGATGGAAACTGGTTCAGAGGCGACAACTTCGCTGGCCCCAACCACGACCGATGCGATCTATAGGAAGACGACCGCGTACTTCTTCAGTTCGTTGGTAAAGAAGATGGATCTGTCGTCGGCCGCAGACAAGAAGCTCTTTGGTGCGCTCATCGCGCAGCTACCACGCGTGACGATCGAGATTCTGCAGGTGCTCGGCTCTCTCTTTGACCAGAAGAGCGGCGTGGTGTTGGGCATCACGGCCCTGCGCGACCTGATCAAGGAGCGCGCCGTGTGCCAGACGCCCGCGCTGCGCATTCTGCTGCGCTACACGTGTCATGAGGAAGAAGGGACGCGCAACTCGTCGATCCGTTGCGTTGCCAACCAGCTATACAGCCTCGACGCGCTTAAGGAGCCCATCGAGCAGTTTGCGATCCGTTTGGTGCAGTCGCTAGGCAGTGGAGGGGTTGCTCAAGAGAATGGTGATGATAACTCAGGTGCTGGTGATGTCGACATGGAGGACGCGAATGAGCCTGAAGCCAAGATGTTTGCTGCGAAGCGCCAGTGGCTGCTGAACCAGATCCGCAGCATGCGCGCCGCCGACAAGAAGCTCGAGACGGAGCTGCTCGCGTTCGCGACGCAGCGCCAGGACGAGATCCTGCTCTCCAAGCCGCTGGAGAACGAGCAGGAGACGCTGCGCCGCATCGAACTGTACCTGGCGCTCTGCGCGAAGAAGCCGACGCTGCTCACGCACATCGTCGCAACCTACGCGCACGCGTCGGACGCTGTGCGCCAGGCAATCTTCCACGCGGTCGAGAAGCTCATCAAGCACCTCAAGCAGCGCGGCACGGTCAACGTCGTGGCGCAGCTCCACGGTTTTGAACCGAACGCGCTCGGGTTCATCTGCCACGTGATCCAGATCCTGTCGGTGCGCGCGCGTCCTAACGAGGAGAGCGCGGCCACGGAGGAGCTCGTGCAGCAGGTCATCGCGCTCTACCACGCGCACGAGCACATCCCGGACGCCATCTCGGTGCTGATCCCGATCCTGCCCAGTATTCGAGCCGACGTGCTGTTCCCACTGCTTCCCCAGCTGCTCTCACTGCCACAGACGCGCCTGTCGGTGGCCATCACGCGGCTGCTGGAGGCCATGCCGCCGCAGGTCGTGGCGCCTATCGATCTGCTCGTGGCACTGCACCACGTGGACCTCAAGACCGAGCCGACGATGCAGAAGAAGGTGATCAGCGCGATCAACTTGTGCGTCGAGCACCGCCACGCATTTCCGTCGGACGTGCTGCTGCACGTCTGTCGCGTGCTCGTGCAGGACGAGCGTATCTCGAAGCTCGCGCTGCGCACGCTCATCCTGAGCGTCACGGCGTATCCAACCTTACAGCAGGACATGACGGCGCTGCTCGAGATCCTCGTGGTCAGGCATGTGTGGGAGATGGAAGACGCGCTCTGGAAAGGTTTCGTCAAGTGCTCGGCGCTCATTCAGCCGGCGTCGTTCCCACTTCTGCTCACGCGGCTGCCGCCTGCGCAGCTCCGAGGTGTTCTGGAGGACGAACCGGAGCTGCGCAAGCTGCTGCACCAGTACGTAACTTCACCTGAAGCCCCCTCGGATTTGCGAATTTCGCCCGAAGTTCGCGAACTTATTTCGATGGGTGAAGTCAGCGGAGAGGTCCAAGTTAAAGGCGAAGTGAAGCAAGAAGACTTTGAAGAAGAAATGGAAGTCGCCCCTGTCAAGACCGAAGGAGATGAGGACGAAGCCTTTGTCAAGAAAGAAGAAGAGAGTGCGCCAGTGG
Source organism: Globisporangium polare (assembly GCA_023333845.1). Taxonomy (NCBI): domain Eukaryota; phylum Oomycota; class Peronosporomycetes; order Pythiales; family Pythiaceae; genus Globisporangium; species Globisporangium polare. The sequence goes on along the minus strand of JAASFQ010000031.1, from coordinate 22,071 downwards.
CTTAGGAGAAGAAAAGGAAAACAAATCAGCATAGAGGTTGAGGAGAAACCCTCGAGGGGATTGTAATGTCCTTAATTTATGAGTTTGCCATCCTCTCGAGTTCTCGACAGACTTCACAAAGTTACCTCCCATCCATTTTCACACAACTTCATGAACAGCCCCAGCCAACCATTTACGCCAATAACCAATTTCACAATATGCAAATTTCGTGTTCTTTTCTCTCAATACAATCACAAAGTTGAGCCCTCCAACGAACCTACTGTACTCTCGCTCGCTCTCTCTCTTGTATCCCTCCGTTCGCAGTAGAAGGCTGCGAGTAGCGGAGGAGATCAGTTCGAAGGACTGAACAGCAGGCGTTCACCTGGTTCCAGTAGAAACAAACGGCGCTCATACACAACCACACAAGACAACCCACACAGCCTCACTCTTAGGCCTGCGGGGTCCCGTAGCGCTGCGCGGTCGCGCGCAGACGCTGAATGCGGCGCAGCACGTAGACCGCGATGCCCCAGAGCAGCACGGCCCAGAGCAGCCAGAGCACGGCGAAGAGCAGCACGTCGCGCAGCCCCGCGCGGTCCTTCCAGCAGTCCGGGTTGAGCTTCGCCTCGCCGTCGATCTCGACCGTGCCGCAGCGTGGCGCCCACGTGTCCTTGAGCCATCCGAGAATGATCGGTGATGGGACGTCTCCGAAGGCGTGGATGATCAAAGTGTTGGCCGCGATCGCCATAGACCGACGCGACTCCGGGAAGAGTTCCATGACAGCGATCGTCTCGGCTGGTGAGAGCGCACACAAGAACAAGAAACAGCACGCCAGAAAGCCCAGGAAGACGTACTTGGAGGCTGTGAACGCCATCATGATGAGCGCGAGCACCTCGGCGATGACCACAAAGTAGAAGAGCGAGGTGACTGAGACGGAGCAGCGCAGGTCCTTGGTCACGTGCTCGCGCTTGAGCAGCCGGTCGACCAGCACGCCGCCCATGGGCGTGCCGATCGTGCCCGTGAGCACGATGATCCCGCCGAAGACCATCGACACCTGAGTCTCAGTGTCAAAGAGCCCCAGACCGATGAAGATCACGGGGCTGAAGACACTGAGCGCCGCGAGCGAGAACGTGTACGCCGCGTGGCCAAAAACCACGAGCGCGAACACCGGGTTGCTGAAGATCGCCCACCACTCGACGAAGAACGACTTCTTGCGATGCGCCTCGAGGAAGCTCGTCTCGTTGTCCGCGAGCAGGTCGCTCTCGGTCTCCTTGGGCGTCTTGCGCTCCTCGTGGTTGTGGTCCTTGGGCACGACGTCCAGGTGCGCCGGCACGCAGAACAAACACCCGAGGATGAGCAGCACCATCAAAAAGCCCTCGATGAAGAACGCGGAGCTCCAGCCCAGTGGCGATGCTGCCAGTGACGAGCCGTACACGTACCCCAGAGCCGTGCCGACCGTGATGGACGCCAGGAAGATGCCCATGTACAGCGCGCGCCTCTCTTTCGGCGCGTGCGTGTCGATGAACGGCGTGGCGTTGCACTGGAAAGACGCCTCGCCCACACCCGAGAGGATGCGGCCGAAGAGCAGCACGTAGTAGCTCTCCATGTGCTTGGCGATGCCGCAGACGATGACCGCGATGACCCACACGGACATGCCGAACGCGATCGTGCGGAACGGTCGGTTCGAGAGTGCCAGGTACCCGAACACCATCGTGCACACCGAGTAGCTCGCGATGAACGCCGACGCGAGGATGCCCAGGTACAGCGACTGCTGCGTCACGGAGATGTCCAGTGTACTTGATATGAAGTGCTCGAACTTCTCTGGGGTACCGGGGATGATGCCACGGTCCACGTAGTTCACCAGGTTGATGAGGCAGAGCAGGATGATCACGCCATTGGCGCTGAGCTGCGGGATGCCCATGAAGCCGCGCGTATTGTACGGTGGTACTGGTGGCGGCGGATGTGTGTAAGAGGCGCTCGTCTTCCTCTTGTGCGCGTTGTTATGGGACGACAGGAGCGGGCGCGAGAGCTCCTCGGTGCTGTCGTGGTCTTCGTCGCCGACGTGGTGGCTGTCGGCAGGTGTCCGGGACGCAGCAGATTGCGTTATGGCGTGTGGCTGGTGCCCCGCAGCACCACCGGTGGCTTTCCTCTTGACGCCCATAGGTGGCGGTGCTGCTGCTGCTGCTGCTGCTGGCGAGAGAGACGAGGGGCGACGCGCCATCGAGCGTGTCAAAGGCCGAATCTTCCTTCTTTCTCCGTCTTCGCATCAATTTCCGACTTGAAGGGAACTCGTACTTAGTGAGCATTTTGAGGCTTCAAACAGCACTCTCTGGGAGAGCGACTGAAGTCGCTTGCTCGGACATAAGGTTCTATTTGCGTATCTTGAACAGAGGATATAAAGGACGATGCGAAGATAAATGTGGTGAAACAGCACCGCAATTGCGTAACGCAAGAGGACCTCGGCAGAGAAATCGTGCGAGCGAGAGTTCAAGCGCTTCGATCCTCTTGCAATACAACGACGCGCTGTCGGCCCTTCTACGTCGAGTATCAAAGCCCTCCGATCCTTCTTCGCTCGCTCTCTATGCATCGAGCTCACGAGAATTAACCAATTATGTCGCTCACAAACTCCAGCACTCGACCATTTTCGACATGCACACACACTCCGTCTCTGCCTCGAAGCGCTCTCTCGCCTCTTCCGCATATCGATCTGAGCTCCTGCAAGTAATATCAGCTCTCATCACCACCTCCAACGGCACCGCAACTTTTGGCGGGCGGCAGAGAATGGCTCGGAAGCGTCGTCAGCATGTAGCCATGTTCAACGAATGGTCACTTCAAGGTTCGCACCATTTGGGCAATTGGTCATCCTGTGCATATTCTACATGATGGTTGTTGGTTGCTCTCATTATCTATTGGTGCGAGCATGGAGACTCTCTCTCTCTCTCTCTCTCTCGCCGCCAGCCCTGTGGGTACCGTACTGACGCGCTCTAGCTGGGATCAAAATTGGGCAGGGGTCCGCTCTCTCGCTCTCCCACGCTCAATGAGATGCCAACCAGAAGCCGCCGTCGGTCGGTTACCACATGCAGCCAGAGCCCCATGTTCGCTATATTGTATATACGCAGCCAGCAGGTCTCTCTCTACAGTACTCTCTCTCTCTCTCTCTCTCTCTGCTTCTGATCTCACCTCTCTTTCAGTCGCTCTCTGATTGCTTCAAGTCCCAATGCCTTGAGTTTATTCCCACTCAATGGTGGCTGGCGGCTTGGACGAGATGTCGTAGACGACGCGGTTGACGCCGCGCACTTCGTTGATGATGCGGTTGGACATGCGCCCGAGCACCTCGTACGGCATGTGGTACCAGTCAGCGGTCATGTAGTCCGACGTGCTCACCGCGCGGATGGCCACCACCTTCTCGTACGTGCGGCCGTCACCCATGACACCCACACTCTTCACGGGCAACAGCACGCAGAACGCCTGGCCCGTGGTTTTGTAGTGGCCCGCCTTACGGAGCTCGTCGAGGAAGATCGTGTCCGCCTGGCGAAGCGTGTCGAGTGCCTCCTGGCTGATCTCGCCGAGCACGCGGATCGCGAGGCCCGGACCCGGGAACGGATGGCGCCACACGCTCTCCTCGTCGATGCCCAGCGCGATACCGAGCTCACGCACCTCGTCCTTGAAGAGCTCACGCAGTGGCTCGATGAGCTTCAGGTGCATCTTCTCTGGGAGACCACCGACGTTGTGGTGGGTCTTGATGGTCGCCGATGGGCCCTTGTACGAGATGCTCTCGATCACGTCCGGGTACAAAGTGCCCTGCAGCAGGTAGTCCACCGGGTGGCCGATACGCTCGGCCTCCTCCTGGAAGAGGTCGATGAAGAGGTTGCCGATGGTCTTTCGCTTCGTCTCTGGCTCGGTCACGCCCTTGAGCGCCGTGAGGAATCGCTCCGAGGCGTTGATGCACTTGAGGTTGATGTTGAGCTTCTTCTGCAGGCGCTCGACCACTTCCGTGGCTTCATTTTCACGCAGGAGCCCGTTGTCGATCAGCACGGCGTGGAAACGGTCACCGAGCGCACGCTGCAGCAGCACGGCTGCGACGGACGAGTCGACGCCGCCGCTCACAGCGCCGATCACGTGGCCGTGAGGGCCCACGCGCACGCGCACCTCCTCGATGAAGGCGTCCGCGATGTTCTTCATGTTCCAGTCCGTTGGGGAACCGCAGATGTCGACCACGAAGTTCTTGAGGATGTTCTTGCCGAGCGGCGAGTGGGTCACCTCTGGGTGGAACTGGATGCCGAAGAACTTCTTCTCGACGTTCACGATGGCGGCGTGCTGCGAGTTCTCCGACGTCGCGATGTCGACGAAGCCCGTCGGGCACGACGTGAGCTTGTCGCCGTGGCTCATCCACATCTGGAACTCGTCCGGGAGGCCGTCGAAGAGCCCGCCGTGCGCGTTGCCGTTCTTCTTCACGATCGCCTTGCCGTACTCGCGGTGCTCGCATGGCGCGATCGTGCCGTTGTTGGTGAACGCCAGCTCCTGGAGGCCGTAGCAGATGCCTAATAAAGTAAAAGAGAGAGAGAGAGAGAGAGAGAGAGACCATCCCAGTCAGCACCTCGGCACCATAGACACGCCAGTCATAACAGCATAACCAGATATATCAGAAGCAAGCAAACGTACCGAGCACAGGGAGCTTGAGCTCCTCGATGAGCTTCCAGACGCCCGGCTGGACGTGCGGCGCGGCGGCGTCGTAGACCGAGTTGGGGCCGCCCGAGAGGATGATGCCCGTGAGCTTGTGCTTCTTGAGCTCCTCGACGTCCACGAGGCACGAGTAGAGCTCGCAGAAAACGTGCAGCTCTGTGGTGGTAACAGGCAGACAATCACACGGGCTCGTCAGCACCACAGACACAATTGCGCAGCATCACACGGCGAATGAACAGGAAACGTACCACGCACGCGACGCGCGATGAGGTGGCTGTACTGCGAGCCAAAGTCCAGGATCGCCACTTGCGCGCGGTTGGTCACAGGGGAGTCCGACATGATGGGGATCTGCTTTGGCGGAGCGGTGATGCTGATGCTGGACGGTTCGGAAATGAAGTCGCGCCGCGCGCTCTTTTCCGTTTCGCAACTTCGACATCATCTGCGCTGCCGTTGCACTCAAACACAGTCCACTCAAAACCCTTGCAAATTATCGCCCAATCGCAGCGCACTCGGCATGATTTCAGCCAACCAGACCGCACTAAACGGCGATGGACAGCTGCCCATCCCTCTGTGTTTGACGCGGAAAACTGGTGGCGCGCGTGCTGTTGAAGTGCGTGGCGGCCTGGTGCAACGCCGCTCGTCCGAGCGGAGAGATGCGCGCGTTCTGGCGCAAACCGAGCTGCTGCAGCCGCGAGACGCCATTGCTCGCGACTGCCTGCAGTGCCGGCGCGAGGAAGCCCAGCACGCTGCGGTCGCCCAGCTCGTTCTCGTTCAAGCAGAGCACCTGAAGATGGGACGACGAACGCAGCGTCAGTCAGTCCTGCACGACAAACACAAGAGCCACGCGGAGATCCGATGCAGCTTCACAACGCACCGTCAGCTGCTTGTTGGCGAGAATCGCCTGGCTGAGCGCGTGGCAAACGCTGTCGGAGATGTGGTTCCGGCTGAGGTCCAGCTTCCAGAGGCTCTTGTTGTGGCAGAGCGCTTCGAAGAGCGCCGAGGCACCGACGCTGCCGATCTCGCACTTCTCCAGCACAAGCTGCTCGAGTTTGCTGAATCCGTGGCAAAGCGCACCTGCGAGCGCAACGAGCGCGCCTACGCGGAGAGGGATGTTGCCCAGCACGAGCGACACGATGCACGAGCTCGGCGGATTCAGGAGATGGCTGAGCTTGACGGCGTGCGCGACGTCCAGCGCCGCGTTGTAGAAGATGAGCTTCTGGGTCGGACACTTGCTGCTGCCGTGCATCCCGTCGATGACCTGCTCGATCAAATGGCGGGGAGCGCTGCTCCCACCGCCGTCGCAAAGAATGCTGGACGAGAGCTCGAAAAGCTGGCGCAACTGCAAGTCGCTGAACGAGAATCCGCCGCTGGAACGCAAGCAAATTCGTGTGAGCTGTTAGCGCGCATTCAACTGAGTAGTAGCGCTATGAGACCAGGTGCAATAGTACCTGTAAGAGAGTTGGCAGATTCCGCTCTTGCGAACCTGGTTCAGCAGCGTGTAGTACAGCAACGACGGCACCTCGGCTCGCTAGACGGAGAGACGCACAGGAACTAAGTCAGTGGACAGCTTATGACAAGACACAGGCATATCGCGTACCTGCTCGAGCGTACGCAAGTCTCTGGGGTCTGGAAAGCTCCTGCTCTCCGCCTTTGACGCTAGTCGCCGCTTACCATCGAAGTGTATGGGGCTCTTCAATGCGCTTCGGACGCATAATGTGCACTTCTCGATCAGTAACGACTCCCACTTTCGGAAGCACCTCTCAAGCGGCTTCTGACCCACAGATGCCAGCAGGCGAGCCTGCGAAGCTTTCTTTGCGACAACCTTTGACGCTTGACGTTGTGCGCGCTTTGCTCGGTACATGCGCTGGATCGTTCTCGCTGCTTGGTGGTTCTGTTGTTTCTCGTCAACAAGCGCTTTGCGCCAAGCTCTCAGTACTTTAAGCAACCAGGAATCGCGCTTGTGGTGCTCCAACTGATGCGCTCGCTGGTGCGACTCAGCCTTCTTCTCCACCACACGAACGTACCTTCTTCGCGTGAGCCACGAGCGCATGGCACGCTGGATCTTGCGTGCTGCTCGATTCTGGCGCCATTTGCGAGCCTGGATGCGTTTCTTGGTCTCGTAGAAGAACACCCTCGCAAGCGTCTTGAAAGTGGTCTGGAGACGCATCAGAATCGCTTTCCTCTTCGCGAGCTTTGCTAGAGCCTCTCGTAGCTTCCTCCGTCTAGAACACAGTCGCCATGAGCGCTGGATCCTCGAGGTCGATTGCGTGCGCTCGTTCGCCTCTTGCTCTGGAAAACGAGCGAGGATGAGGAAGCACAGACGCAGCACAAACGCTCGAGGTTGCGCTTTCAATGTCAGGTCTGGAGAGGTGAGCATCTTCTCACACTCTCGGATGATCCGCACGCGTTTCCTGGCTCGAAAACCGCGAAAGAGTCGCTGGATCGTGACCGCGCAATTGTCCCGCTGCTCATAGTTCAGCTCCACGTTTCGCTGCAGACAGTGGAAGACCAGCACCAACAATTGCTTCACGCTCTTCGTTTCCATCGCTCGAACTGCCGCCTCTACGCGACGCCTTCGAGACCGCGCATTCTTGGCGATTCTCCTTCCGTGCATGCCGCGTACTCGCTTCTGGATCAGGATAGCGCTGCTGCGCTTCTGCATGCGGTGCCACACTGCATTCGAAGACAGCATGCTCCACGATCGGAACATGAGGCGGTGGCTACGGTCGAAGAGCATACGGTTCATCAGCTCCAGCGTGATCTTGTGTCGTCGTAGTGCGGCTCGATACTTTCGACGAGCAGCGCATGCACGATAGAAGCCCTGGATTTTGGTAGCGGCAGCAGCTTTCGCAAGTCGAATCGCGTCCACCGCAGTCTTCCACTCTTTGAAGACAAACTTTCGGAGGTTTGCCGATTTCTTCCCGATGCACAGCTCGATGATCCTCTCTTGGTTTTGCTTCCTCTTCAGCAAGCGGCTGTAGATCTTGCGGCTGACGTACGCTCGAGCGCATCTCTGGATCACACTTGCAGCGCAGACCCGCTCTTGTTTCTGTAGCTGCACGAAGAGTGCCCACGTTTTCAAGACGTGCTTCCTCCCCATGGCGGTACGATGCACAGCGAAGTTGCTCAGGATGGTCGTGTGGTTCTCACGCAAAGCTTCCCGGATTTTGCGCTCGCGTTTTGCGAGAAAGATCCTGTGCAGACTCTGGATCTTCACTACTGCAGCGTTCAGTCGCCTCAAGATCACGAACATGTCTTGCGCAGCCATCTCGACATTTTCGCTTTCTTCTCGCTGCCGCCGCTCTTTCTTCAGTTTGATGAGCTCGCATTGAGCCACAAATCGCCGCCATGCGCACTGAATCACACACGCCTTAGCATTCCGATTCACGTCGACCAGCAGCAGCATCACTTGGCGCCATATCTTCTTGCGGAAGTAGCTTCGCGTTAATCTCTGGATCTTGGTAGCGCTTTCGACCTCCAGTGCAAACTGACGCCTCCAGTTGTTGCTCCAGCTTTGAAGCAGAAAGCGTACAAGCTTGGAGTAATAGTCGTACTGGATGGCTTGGACGAGCGAATTCTCCGCAGCCTCTGCGTCGCCTGTTCGATGGAAGGAAACAGCTTCAAGAATGAGCATTTCAGCTGGCATGCTCGCACTGCGTTGACGCACCACATCGAGAGCCGATACCACAAGCAGCGGAGCATTCAGCGCCGCCATCTTCTTCGCCAGGTCAAACCACAGCATGTCGTCCTGATACCACGTCTGGACCCGCAGGTTCTCGTTCTTTCTCGATTTCTTGTAGATCTCATGAGCATTCTTTTCCGAAGCTGTGACTGGCGCGAGTGCGATCATCGCCTTGTACGCCTGAGTGCAGGATTCCCGCATATGATCCTGCATACCCGGCACCTTCTCGAACTCTCGTGCAGTAAGCAAGTGCAGGTGATACGCACTCAGTCGATGTGGGGGCTTCTCCACCAGGTACTGGAAATACTGCGCACTCTCGCGATGCTTGCCGAGCGCTTTTGCTGTCACAGCCGACAGGAAGATCACCTCGTTGATCTGTTTGAACTGCGTGTACCCTTCCACGAGTAGCGTGCACACAGATAGCGCTCCACGATACGCAGCGTACTCGATATAGAGCTGCGCGAGCTTGAGGAGGAGCGCGGGGTTCTTCTTGTTCACTGAGTACTCCATCGCGATGATGAACGTGTTGTATGCTTCCTACCGATTTCGTCAACAAGTCAGCTCGGTGGGTTTGCTCGATAGAGGTAGAAGGTTCATTACCTGGAGGAGCGAAGTCGACAGCTGCGTGAGAACTCCGGTCTTTGGGTCACGCGAAAGAGTCAAAGTGTCCTCCTTGTGCAGCGCCGTGGTGTAGCTCTGCCAGTGTTGGTGCTGCGTGATCGCCAGCTCGCTCCATATCACCGCGGAGTCTTCGATCTAGCGCAATAAACCAGCATAACGACAAACAAGCGAGTCAGAACGAAACCAGTGGGTGCTCTTCACTGTCTTGCACATCAATGAACTTGCTCACCTCGATCGCCTTTTCGAATCCCAGGACTGCATCGCGGTATCTGCCCTCATGTCGATCTCGAACGGCATCGTCGAAGGTCTGTTTGACTACTGCATCTTTGAAGACCGCCGCGTCGCTATCCGATGGCGTTTGCATCGTCTAGTCACGTGGCACAACGGCGCATCTTGACTCTGCAGGTTACCCGTCATGCATTCATACACACACCCTGAGGACAGTTCGCACTCACAGTGAGATCGCTTCAAACTTGGCAGACACCATCGCACGCATCTCGTATAAATAGAAGATGACTTCGATCATGTGCAATGCCCTTCAGCCAATAGAACGCTTAGATCTGCACTCAACACAGACTATTTCCATTCATCTCATCGAGCATTGAGTCACGCTTTGTCATTGCGCACTTGTGTTGCAGAAACTCGCAGATTCTCAAACTCGCACACGATTCGGAACATGGCGCTACGCACCTCAACCAGCTCGACAGTCTCGACGCAATTGCTAGCGAGCGTGGCTGCGTCGAGAAATTTGCGAAGCATGATGACCCGCCTCGCACTGCTTCCAGCCGATAGTCCACGACTGAGATCATCAAACTCAAGCTGCTGGGGCGTCTTGGCGACTTCTTCTTCGGCGGAGCAGAGCACGCTCCGGCAGACTCTGTCTTTCTCGTGCTCGACATGCGCTGGGCTCAGCAGCTCTTGGAGTAGCTGGAGGGTTTCGGCTGGAAAGGTTGGATTCGACACGAACTTCAGAAAATTGTCATTCACCTGAAAATACCTGAAGAAGGCGAGCAAGTCTGGAAATTGCAGGTCGTAGCTGAGGTCGCTCATGGAGCGGCAGAAGAACAGCAGCTTCTTCGAGATCACGTCTCCCCAGCGCAAAGGGCTCAGTAGGTGTTCAATCTCCCGTAGCTTCGGCTCGAACAGCACGCTTGTTAGGGCCATCGTGCCTTTGACAGACCCATTGAGAGAACCTGCACGAGAACAGTTCAGACACATAAGTGTTTAATGCACAAGCCCGAGCAACCGAGAAACACGTACCCATTCCGAGTCGATACACCAAATCGGCAATATCTGCTGCCGTGCACTGCTCGTAGCATGCAACGAAATGACTGAATGACAAGGTCTGGGTGGCTGAGAAAACTTCTCGGAAGCCCACTTCATCAATCGCGCTCTTCTTCAAAGCTTGCTGGAGGCTGTTGAATTCCTGTCTCGTTCACGGTAGAGAAAGATTGAGCAACACTGTATAGCATCATCGTACATTTCATTCGAATCCTCACCTGGAGATCGAGGACGCCATTGCGATCAACATCATACATCACAAAGATTTGCTTCAGGATGCTTTCGCGGTTGTCTCTTTTCGCCAAGTTGCTGACTTTCGATGCGAGATCCAGCCATTCTTCGACATAACCCTGCACTGACTTGTTGAGTTCGCCCAGAACGAACAAACTGCGAATAATGGAGCCGACCTCAATCCTATTCTGCTCCTGTGGAACCAAAGCGTTGTGAGGTAGAGTACGCGATCGCTTCGACAGCATTTCGCATAATGCCACTGACCTGGAAGTTGGCGAAGAAGTCTTCGTTAAAGGCCAGGGAGACGCGGAGATACTTGATGGATGGTGGAAAGATCCCGAGCGGTCGAATGGTAGTCCCTACAGTGACTGCACATAAAGTGTTAGCGCTGACATACGCAGCTCACTTGCATAATGAACTCGTGAAGCACATTTACCTTGGCACGACGTCCATATCGATGACAGGTGACACCACACCAGCTCGTCAATCAGATACTTCTCTAAAGCAGATGCGAGGTCCATGGCTTCTTCATCTTGTAATCACGAACGTCATGGTCAGAATGTTGCACTGCCACCGATGCTTCTAGACACATAACGCCGCACTTACCACTGACTTCTTGTTTCAGCCCAAAGTCGATAACGAGTCCCATTTCATCTGAGCCTGTCAGTGGATCTTGCGCCGTGAGCAAGCTCGGCTCTTCGTCTGCTGGGTGGAATCCTAGTCGGAACTTGATGCGCTCGCCCGTCTTGACCAAATCACTCGGTTGCACGCCAGACACACCGATTCCTATCTTCACTTGGTAGTGGAGCTCATGGTCAATGTGCTCGGATCGTGCACTGTGCTCGTACTGGTTGCTCTCGATCAGTTGTGTGGCTGTTTTCATGTCATCCGGAAGGATCTTGATCGTGCGCGCACTCGAGTCTAGAGCCAGCAGCGCTCGATCCATGCTCTGCTTCACAGATTTCAGAAAGCGAATCCCATTGTCTGCGGCTAACTCCCAAAACGTGAAGCTCTCTTTTCGAACTTCGCGCAGCCAGAGCTTCATGATGCGGATGATTTCGCCGCATTTCACGAGACCAAACTGATCCTTCGCCATGCGATTGATCAGCTTGTTTGCCTAAAGCCACAAAATGAAGTAGTACTCTGTTGGCGAACAAAATTCTTTCGTGTGCACAGCTGCATGACATCATCCGTACCTCCGTCACGCTGACGTACATTCCCCCGTCCGAGATCCGCTTGACAAGTCGCTGGATGCATCGTGCATCTACGTGCTTTTTGACGTCCACAACTTTGGCGGCTACAACAGCTTGGTTGTCCACACTCGCGCCACTCTTCTCGTTTGAGACTTTGTCGCTCGCTTGGAGAGGGCAAATGACATTCTGCAGCTTTCTGGTAAGCACCTCGACGCTTGTGAGCTGCTTCGCTCGAGCAGGAGAGCCGATCACGACTGAAGGAACTGGTGCGAGCGGATACACTTTGCTGCTGTCATCTGATAAAATCAAGCACGTGTCACGTCACATTGGCAACACACACACAACTATGAATCATGCCCACCAAAGGTGCAAACCCACGGTCTACACACCGTGTACTGCAACGCGAGCAAATTGGTAGTCGATGTACCCCATCGACTGGGTCAGCTTTGCTTGTTGCGCGAGAAGACCATCCGCTGTGGTCGCAGTTGCCTTCTCAACAACAACACGTACTCGTTAAGTGACACCACCGCGTGAGCCGTCAGATATCAACGAAGCGCTTACAGCTCCCAAGTCGTTCATGAGGAAAATGATTTCAGCATCCGCCATCGCTTTGTCCACCACGTGTTGCCGCAGCACTTCCTTGCCTTCTCCAAGCAAACCTGCCCAAAGCGGAGACATCGCCACAGTGAGCCTATTTGCCCCTCAACACATGAAGACAACGCGCAGAATAGTGTACCTACGCTTCGCTAAGGGCTTCATCAACTCCTCGCGCACTTCCGGCAACCGTTTGAACATCGCCAGTCCTCTTACTGCGGCCATGAGCACCATCATGAGCTCGCACTTGTTCAGCGTCTTCACTCCGCCATTGTCTAGAAGCGACAAGATGACTGCAATACCAAACAAACAACACACATGTTAATGATCAGTACGCAGTTGCATCAGTCCTTCGTGGTCTCCAATTCGACGCAGCATCACGTCCGTACACTCGAACTTGGTGGACTTCTTGCCCTCGATGACGAGTGCGAGGCCACTGAAGAAGTCCATGACCGCGAGCTTCCGCTTCTGTCTGCGATCGAGTACCGTGAAGATCGCCAGGAGCTGCGTCTTGTCCGTGCCGCTCGCGGCGCAGATCGGCGCGAGGATCGCCTGGAACGTAGGGAACGCCAGGAAGAACTGACTCTGTGGGTCCGCGCGGCCGCGGCGGTGCACCTCCTGATGGAAGCGCAGGTGCAGGTGCTCGAGCTCCGCCCAGCTCTGCGGAAGGATGCACGCCACCTCTTCGCGCACGCCGCCCTTCGAGTGCTTGCTGCCCATAGCGATGGCTCGAGTGCGGAAGTTGAAGTGGCGTTTGAGAGCTCGCGCCGAAGTAAAACACACTCCACTTGGCTCCACTATGCTTCCGTCCATTTTCTCTTGTTCGACGGAGTCATTGCTAAAACCGGGTGCGCAATCAATGCAGTGATTCGTAGCCGCTATTTGCCAAAACCGCTCACGAATCACTGATGATGGGATTGCGTACCCGGTTTTAGTCTATGCTTCGGTTTTAGCCTATGCTTCGGTTTTAGCCAGCCCAGTGATCACTTCCCAATCTGGGTGCGGAGAAAGCTCAACAAGTCACACGCGGTCTTATCTTCCCGAGTCGCGAGAAGAGCAGCAGCAGCAGCAGCAGCAGCAGAAGAAGAAGGCAGACGTGTGAGAGAGAAGACCAAAAGCGCGAGTGTGTGAGTGACGATGGAGAACAAGTTCATCCCGCAGGCGATCGAGATCGTGACGCTCGCGATCAACGAGGACAACAACAAGAACTACGAGGAGGCCTTCCGGCTCTACAAGAAGGCGCTCGAGCACTTCATGGTCGGCGTCAAGTGTACGTCTGTCTGTCTGTCTGTCCCCCTGTGAATAGGAGCTGTTTATGCATGCTTGGATACTGTTGCTGACTTGCGCGTGCTGTGGCTGCTCGTGTATACGATAGATGAGAAGAACCCGACGTCCAAGGAGATCATCATGAAGCGCGTGGAGGGCTACATGACGCGCGCCGAGCAGCTACGCACGATGCTGGCGAAGACCGACGTGGCGAAAACCGTCACTGCAAGCGGCACGGTCGAGCTGGAGAAGTCTGTGTTGTGTGCGCGGTTTATTGGTGCCTGTGAGTTAGTAGTGTGTGCTGACGAGTATGTGTCGCTGTGTTGACGACGGCAGGGGGGACAAGAGCGACGAAGACGAGAATGACGCAGAGACGACGAAGCTTCGCGGGTCCCTGGCATGTACGCATTCTTGTATGCAGTGCGTTCGTAGCTTGCGTATTGCGGCTCACGCGTGTGACTGTGTATTGCAGCCGCTGTTGTGTCAGAGAAGCCAAACGTGAAGTGGGACGACGTCGCCGGTCTCGAAGCTGCGAAGGACGCCTTGAAGGAGGCTGTCATCCTGCCAGCGCGGTTCCCTCAGCTGTTTACGGGAAAGCGCCGACCGTGGAAGGGAATCCTTCTGTATGGGGTAAGTCCGTATTGCATGTATGGCTTGCGATCTTGATGGTGTCACGTTGTGAGGATGGCTACTGACTTACCTGCATCGTTTGTTTCTCTCGATAGCCTCCTGGCACCGGCAAGTCGTACCTCGCGAAAGCCGTCGCAACCGAGGCCGATTCGACCTTCTTTGCCGTGTCGTCGTCGAGTCTCGTGTCCAAGTGGCAGGGCGAAAGTGAAAAGTACGCTGAGCAAGAACGCATTGCTTGCTTCACGGGGGATATGCTGACGTATTGTTTGGCTACGATGTGTGTGAAACAGGCTCGTCAAGAATCTCTTTGACATGGCTCGCGAGAAGAGACCGTCGATCATTTTCATCGATGAGATCGATTCGCTGTGCTCGAACCGCTCGGAGGGCGAGAGCGACTCGACGAGAAGAATAAAAACCGAGTTCCTGGTGCAGATGCAGGGCGTGGGCAACTCCCATGACGGCATTCTCGTCCTTGGCGCGACGAATGTGCCGTGGGAGCTGGACCCCGCGATGCGAAGACGGTATGAGCTCCTTGTGTTGTCAGTGTTGGCTGTTGGTTTGCTAAATCCCACCTGCGTGTGTATGTGTACGACGCAGTTTCGAGAAGCGCATTTACATCCCACTTCCAGAGACGGATGCGCGCAAGATCATGCTCAACATCCACTTGGGCGACACGCCGCACGCACTCACGGACGAGAATTTTACAACCATCGCTGAGCAGACTGAAGGGTTCGTGCGAGTTTGAAAGCACTGCCAAAGTTGTGGATGGAAGTGATCATGTTCTGATTTTGCTTTGATATCATCGCTGTAGGTGCTCTGGTTCGGATATCTCGGTCTTGGTGCGCGAGGCGTTGATGGAGCCGCTGCGAAAATGCCAGCAGGCGCAGTTTTTCACTCGGGTACGTGTTGCGGTCACTGTTCTCATCTCAGTTCAGTTGAGCTAACCGTCTCGTTCTTTGTGCTCATGACAGTGTGATGACAAGGCGGATCTGAACAGAAACGGACAGTACCTGACTCCATGCGAAGACGACCCTGCTTGCGCGTACTGCCACATGAAGCTCTCGTCGTGCCCGAAGAACTGTCCCGACTGCAAGGCGCCATGCCGTCGATGCGGGGCGCTTCGCATGCGCCTCTACGACCTGCCTGAGCGTGGTTTTTCGGATGAAAAGCTGCGACCTCCGATGATCGCGATGGTACGGAGGCTGGTTTCTCTGTTGTTGTGTGGAGATGGAAATCGTTTTCTAACTGCTTGTATCATGTGCGCATGTTTTTTCTTCTTCTTCTTTTCTGCTGTAGAACGACTTTAAAAAGTCGATGGAGCATTCTCTCTCCAGCGTGGCCCCAGAAGAGTTGAAGCGCTTCGTGAAGTGGACCTCCGAGTTCGGCCAGGAAGGTTAAAGCGAGAGACACAGTGGGTCACAGGAGCAAGGTGCAAAGTGCCAGTTGCGCAAGATCTCGTCCTTCTCCTCATCCATGAACTGCATCGTGTATTTTCAATGTCATTCTGTTCTTCATTCAAAGGGTGACGCCTCGTTTGAGTTCCATTGGTCGTCTATCTATTTTTTTCGCCTCAAGCACTCGAAGTAGAAGCATCGGACGCCAGCTCCGAAGCCAGCTCCTTGAGCTCGTCCAGGGGGAACTGATACACTTCGTTGCAGAAATGGCACGTGAGGTCCACGCCCTTGGCGTCCGAGTCCTGGACCACGCCGTTCAGCTCACTCGCTCCAAGCTCCTTCAGTCTGCCAGCGAAGCCCTTCTTGGAGCACCGGCAGAAGAAGTCAAGCGGGATCTTCTTGCAGCTCTTCTCAGTCAGGTCCGCATTCGGGATGAGCTTGTTCAGATACGCCAGCAGGTCGCTGTTCTCGCTCACGGCGCTCGCCAGCAGCGGGTGCTCGTCGAAGCGGAGGTCGTCGAGCTCGTAGAACTGCCCATGCGGCGCCGAGTCGGGCATCTTCTGGATCGTCACGCCGTAGCAGTGCGCGTGGTCGTCGCCAATATCGCTGCTGATGCGCACGGCGGTCGGAACTTGCTCGGAGATGTCGTAGAATGTCTGGAAGTCGGCCTCGGCGATCCCCGTGGCGCGGATCGTGGTCTCGTACGACTTGGCCGCGCCGAAGAGGATTTTGGAGACCTGCATTTGCCCGATGTCTATGTGGCCAACGAGCGCAACATGACATTGTTAAGCACACGCATATGTCCAGTATGAAAGGCATTACACGCGAACCACTCACCGTCGCCGTGGTTGTGGAGTCCGTTCAGGTTGGCACTCGCCAGAATCGCTTTGCCTCGCACCTGTGGACAGCAAACAATGCGCTCAGCACACAATCCGCACATCACGCTATACAGGCAGCAAATACTTACCTCTCCGACGGCCATAGCTTCGACGTAGAGCTCCTGGATCGATGGCGAGCGCAGCAGCACCTTGACGCGCTCGTCGCCCTTGTAGAACGAGCTGAGCATCGCCGTGCCGGCCATGTACTCGCCCCAGAGCTGCGTGGCGCGCGAGTTCAGCGGCAGCTCCCAGCGGCGCGCAGCCTCCTTGACCGAGCTGCGCGCCACGACGGCCGACACGCGCAGGTTGCCCACGTGCGCGCGGAACACGACGTCTCGTAGCTGCCGGTTCCACATCCTTGGTGCACTGTTGTGATTGTGACCGGCCTTGCCTGTCAATCAATCGCCCAAAAGAAAGACCCAAATCAACACAAATAAGTACTTGAAATAAACGAGGTTGATATGATCTGGTGACGCGCTCGTTGTTAGTTAGGTTGTGAGGTTTTTCCGCATTTGCACCAAGCGACGCGCGAGGAGCTGGTGCCGCACGCGATCCTTCTCCTGGAGCTGCAGCGCGCGCCACTGGCGGCGTCTGTGCGACGAGTTCGGGTCGCCAGAGCCACCAACCGCAGCTGTCGATGATGAGCTAGAGGATGCCGCTGCTGCGGCAGTCGCTGGGCGCTTGGCGACGGATACTGTAGGCGGCTGCTCGCCGTGCAAGAGCTCTTGAAGAGCGAAGATCTGCACCGACGGCGAGGCAAAACCAGTGGTGGCCTCGCTCATGTTTGCAGTAGGTGCACTGCGTGCCACCTTGTCACAGCTGCGGATCAGATCCCAGAGCATCGGGATCTTCGTGACCGCCTCGAGACTCTTCTCCGCAACAACGTCCTGCTCACTACCAACGAAGATGGCCACGTGCTCCTTCCTGTTGCACCCGCTGACGGCGAGATCGTTGCTGTCGAATAGTCTCACGCTACAGCACGAGAACTTGGCGTCGGATCCAGACCCGACCACTTGGCCGGGGTGGAAAGCGCACTGGTGGAGTTCAAGGAAGGGAAAGTGGTGCTTGCACGTGCCGCAGAAGAAGCAGTTTGTGGACGCCCACGCGTACCAGTAGACAGCGCTCCACGTGGCATGCTTCTCGCTAGTCAGGTCGCGTAGAAACTCTTCCACTTTCCAGTCCGCCTTGGGCTGGTGATGCGCCACGAGCTCACCATGCACTCCGATTTGATGTCTCCCATTTGGACAGCTCAGCACTCTCAGATTCTCCTTCAAATAGATGCTCTCGCAGTTCTCGCAGCGCTCGATGTCTCGTCCAGCTTCTTGCAGGCGCTTTACGTACGCCTCAAGCTTCTTGCGCTGCAGCTTAGACAGGATCTTGTCCTTGGGGTCGTGCAAAACCTGGAGCTCTTCGGCGCTGCAGCAGTCGGCGATCTTGGCGATCGTCGCGTCCGAGAGGCAGCTGAAGTCCACACGCAGCTGCAGAAACTGCTGCATGCGCGTGGTGATGAAGCGGACGCACTCGTCCACGAGCGCCTCCATCTGCAAAAACTCGGACGAGACGAGGATCGACGCGATGTTCTCGAGCGCGATGCGCGGCTTCCACTCGGCCTCGCTCTGCTGCATGTACTGCACGAGCCACTCGAAGATCTCGACGTCGCAGTGCACCGAGATGTCGATCTCGTCGTGCTCGTTCGATTGGTTCAGGTACGCCTGGAAGTACTTCATCTTGGCCAGCAGCAGCGCGCGGTCGCACACAAAGTCCTTGGCGCTCTTGCGGTACTCGTCGAAGACGTGGATGAGCACGTTGCGCCCGGCGCCGCCGCCTGCTGATGAGGGCGATGACGCAGGACCCGATAGGCGCGCGCGTGGGCTCAGCATGCTGCTGCTTGTGGTGGTCCGACCTTTGCTCGCTGCTGGTGTTGCTGCCGCGAAAGGGCGCAATCCTTTTTCACACACGTCCTCCTCGTCTCATTTGAATAGTTCACAAAAAAAGACTGCACTCGAATTTCATCTTGGTGATGACAACATTATTGCTGAAGATCGTGGGTCTTGGTTCGTGCTTCGAGAACGATGTGGACGCGAGCACACTGAACGACATAGGCGCGAGTCAGTAACGACGCAGTTTGGCAGCGACGAAAGATCGCCGCAGTGAGGTCCGATCAGGCTCTCGCCGCGAATGCCGCTCAAGTCCAACCTGGACGATGAAATGACCATGCTATACTTTGTCCTTCTTCTAGAAAGTGGAAGCGCTGACACTGTCTCGGCAAAGTCGCTGAAGACCGAACGACCACGGCGCACGAGACGACCAAGTTCATCTCCAGGTTGGTCCACTGCGAGCGTTGGTTGATGGTCCGCCTCCCTTCACTTCCCCAGCTGAAGAACAGTCGGAGTGAAGCATCACAGAATGACTACAATGCCAGTCAGAAGGTGAAGAAGCACGAAATGGGTTCAACTCACGTTTGTGCTGGTTTCATTATGTCGCATTTGTTTTGAAACATTCCAAAAAGCGACATAATTTGCAGCAAGGTTTTTGGCTTTAAACCATACAACCTTAAGGTTTTGGATGTATTTTACGGCATAAATCTCGCTCGAAAACCTGCAGCACATTATCCTATGTGCAACGCGAAAATCATACACTAGCCGGTGCAGCGCTTTTTTACATATGACCAGTGAGCTTGTAAGCGCGAATAGAGAGAACAGCAGTGGTTTTGAGCGAGGCGAGAATTGATAGCCTCTCAAACTCGAGAGCCGAGCAGCTCCACTGTTTTTCCTCTCGTGTGTTCCCACCACCAGCTCGCTCACTCACTCACTCGATCGAGAAGAAGGAAAATCGAGAAGAAGCAAAAGCGCGCGCGACAACGAGAACGCCCGCCGCAGCCCCGCATCACTCGCCCTCGTTCCCCCTCCCCACTCCACCGCTTCCCCGCTCTACGCTCCCCCGCAGCCGCAGCAGTAAGCACAAGAGCAGCATGTCGTTCCCATCCGGTAAGGCGCCTGAGCGCAAGAGCAACTTCAAGAAGACCCTCGATGCCGAGGAGATCCGCCGCCGCCGCTCCGAGACCACGGTGCAGATCCGCAAGACCATCAAGGAAGACCGCATGAACCAGCGCCGCCGCATGGTATGTGGCTATTACGACGATGGTCAATGTGCCACATGGTTGGTGGTAACGAATTGCTTTATTGTGTGATCTGTAGGGTGCGGAGACTGCGATTGAAGAGGAGAACTCGATGGGCGGCGACACCGCCAGCGACCTCACCCTCGCCCAGCGTGTACGTTTCTTCCATCATTCGATCGTATCGCTGTTCTGCGGGAGACTGACTCGGTTGTGTGTGTGTGTATTTTGTGTCCCAACAACAGCTCTCGCAGCTTCCAGAGATGGTGCAGGGTGCGCAGTCGTCGGACCCGGAGACCCAGCTTGACGCCGTCACCAAGTTCCGCAAGCTTCTTTCGATCGGTATGCACGTGCTACCTTTGTACCCATCTATGGATGGATGGAGAGCATTTTTCCACACATCTTCTCGTTACTGACATGAATGCTTGTGTGTGTGTGTGTTTTAGAGCGCAACCCACCGATCAAGGAGGTGATCGAGACCGGCGTCGTGCCCCTCTTTGTGACGTTCCTGCAGCGCGAGGACTTCCCGACGCTGCAGTTCGAAGCCGCGTGGGCGTTGACGAACATCGCGTCCGGCACGTCATCGGACACTGAGGTGGTGATCAATCACGGCGCGGTGCCGATCTTTGTGCAGCTGCTGCTGTCCACGAACGACGACGTCCGCGAGCAGGCCGTGTGGGCGCTCGGTAACATTGCCGGTGACTCGATCGAATGTAGAGACATGGTCCTTCGCTGCGGTGCGCTGCGTCCGTTGATGCAGCAGCTCTCGCAGAACTCGAAGCCGACGATGCTCCGTAACGCCACGTGGACACTGTCGAACTTCTGCCGTGGCAAGCCACAGCCGCAGTTCGAGCTTGTTGCACCAGCGCTGCCAACCCTGGGTCAGCTCATCTTCACGCAGGACGAAGAGGTGCTGACGGACGCCTGTTGGGCGCTGTCGTACCTGTCGGACGGCTCGAACGAAAAGATCCAAGCCGTGATCGAAGCTGGCGTGTGCCGTCGCATTGTGGAGCTGCTGCTGCACCCTTCGCCATCGGTGCAGACGCCAGCGCTGCGCACGGTGGGCAACATTGTCACCGGCAACGACCTCCAGACGCAGGTGATTATCAACCTGCAGGCGCTGCCGTGCCTGCGC
This sequence comes from Globisporangium polare, assembly GCA_023333845.1. Taxonomy (NCBI): domain Eukaryota; phylum Oomycota; class Peronosporomycetes; order Pythiales; family Pythiaceae; genus Globisporangium; species Globisporangium polare. The sequence continues at coordinate 1,392 of JAASFQ010000031.1, read as the reverse complement.
GCGCTGCTTGAGAGTCCAAAGAAGGGGATCCGAAAGGAGGCGTGCTGGACGCTCTCGAACATCACCGCCGGCAGCCAGGAGCAGATCCAGTCGATCATTGACGCCGACATCTTCGCGACGCTGATCAGCTTCCTGTCGACTGCGGAGTTCGACATCCGCAAGGAGGCGGCGTGGGCGGTCTCGAACGCCACGTCGGGTGGCTCGGCGGAACAGATCATGCACTTGGTGAGCCTTGGCTGCATCAAGCCGCTGTGTGACCTGCTGGAGGTGAAGGACGCGAAGGTGGTGATCGTCGCGCTCGAAGGTCTGGAAAACATTCTGCGCATCGGCGAGCAGCAGAAGACGGGCGAGTTCAACGACATCGCGACGCTGATCGACGAGTCGGACGGCGTGAACAAGATCCAGGCGCTGCAGTACCACGCGAACGAAGACATCTACGTCAAGTCGATGAAGATTGTGGAACTCTACTTCCAGGGCGAAGAGGACGCCGAAGATAGCTTAGTTCCAGACACGGACGCGTCGGGCCAGTTCCAGTTTGGCACTGGCGCCGCGCAGCCCAACGTGTTCCAGTTCGGCAACTAGACGGAAGTCAGTCGATCGAGTCCCCGCGTCAGTCAGTCAACCTCCGTATCACGAGCTCCATGGCGCCTTTAAGAAACAAAATGAAGAGATCCAGGCACTCGCTCTCCTGTATGAATTGGCTGACGGCGGACGAATGCGGTGGATGACGAGATTCAGTTGCTGTACTAGCGAGAGACTGAGAGAGAGAGGCGTTGAGCGAAGTGCCTTGAGCTCTCTTGGACGCAGAAGGAAGAGGCAAAGTGACGATGAGCTACACACAGAATATATTTTTCGCTTGTGAACCCAATCCCAACTGCTAATCCGGAATGGGATGAATCGGCCCGATAACCCTTAACAAAGGGCAGAACAGTCGCACTCTTTCCTCCAACTTCTTTTCGTGTGGCCCGAGAAGGGGTTTCTCTTTTCGCTTCTGACGAGCTGGTCTTTTGGCCGGTAAATTAATCGTTTTGGCGAATCAAAGATCTGCATTATGGCGAATGAAAAGCTGCGAATGACGGTGTAAAATGCACATCAAGTGGCTGGGAATCAAGGTGCTTATCCAACACAAATGGGCAACGCGATGAGTTGCCAGAGCTGCATGGACACACCAGGTCGATACAGCGCCTAACACATCACACATCTATATACAGTCCACTCGAATGGGCTGGGCGGAAAGGCACAACGAGGGACGCAACACGTCGACTCGATACCTTTGCAGGAGGTTCTGAAGTGTATGGTGTGTGTGTGACTGTCTTCCTATCTATACTTGCGCAAGGCAATGCACTTGTCAAGTGTACAGTGGTCGCAGCCGCTCATCTGCTATCTCGCTCT
>JAASFQ010000309.1:0-29248 GCA_023333845.1 Globisporangium polare | reverse complement strand
TATCATGGTCACCTCACCGGAGAGCCCACCATGTTACAACCATGACCTTCACGCAAGTCAGCCCACAATCCCGACCGCGGAGGCTACTCGTGAGAGCCGCACCCGCGCAAGATGCGGCCGAATAAGGAGCACACTTGTTGGCAAAGCAAGCGAGCGCAAGCTGGTCTCCTTGCTTGCTTGCTTGTTGGCAACTTCAAAGTCGCCTTGTCTCTGTTGTTGCTGCTCGTCACACGCGCGGGGGATGGGGTGATGAGCTGCCGCGACGGTTCTTGTGGCCGTGAGCGAAACAGATAGGGTGGCTGCTTTGATGCATAACCTGTACGACCCAATGTAGCGAGCAGGTATAGTTTATAGAGGTAAGCTGGTTTGCTCGGCACCGCCAGGCTGTGAATCTTAGTCTCGTTGAAGGATACCCCCAGATTACCTCTGCTTATTGGTACCATTTGATGGATAGCCCTTGCAAAAGAATATGTCAGCAACCTTTGCCTTTGTGGAATCCACTGTGCTGGTGGTGTTGTGCTTGGGGCGCCACACAAGATCGCTGCAACGATTGGGAGCCTGTTTGAGCAAACAAAAGCAAGCAAGCAAGGCCACAAAGCAGAAACCCACGCACAAGCAAACAAAGCGCTCACTCGGCTATTTGCGCGCACGCCACCACACGACCCCGCAGCAGCAACCACCTTCTTCGCACAGCGCCATGATGCTCAGCGCAGTCCGACGAGCCCGCGCGGCCGCCGCCAAGGCGCAGGCCGCCAGCAGCCGCGTGGCCGCCTTCTCGTCCTCGAGCGAGTCGATCGCCGCCGACGGCGCCGCGGCGGGCAAGGACCGCCTCATCCTCTTCGACACGACGCTGCGCGACGGCGAGCAGTCGCCCGGCGCGACGCTCAACTTCCGCGAGAAGCTCGACATCGCGCGCGCGCTCAGCCTCCTGGGCGTCGACGTGTGCGAGGCGGGCTTCCCGATCTCGTCCCCGGGCGACTTTGAGGCCGTGGCCGCGATCGCGCAGGAGATCGGGCCGCTCGTCACGGGCCGCAAGTCCGGCAAGCCCATGACCGTCGCCGGTCTCGCGCGTGCGACCGAGAAGGACATCCAGCGCTGCTTCGACGCCGTCAAGCACGCGCCGAGCCACCGCATCCACACGTTCCTCGCGACGTCGGACATCCACCTGAAGTACAAGCTCAAGATGTCGCGCGACGAGTGCATCCGCCGCTCCGTCGAGGCCGTGTCCTTCGCCGCGAGCTTGACGCCGGACGTCGAGTTCTCGCCGGAAGACGCCGGCCGCAGTGACCCGGATTTCCTCTGTGAAGTGCTCGCGGAGGTGATCAAGGCCGGCGCCACGACGCTCAACATCCCGGACACGGTCGGGTACACGGTGCCGGACGAGTACGGCTCGCTCATCCGCTACCTGATTGAGAACACGGAGGGGAGCGAGAAGGCGATCTTCTCGACGCACTGCCACAACGACCTGGGCCTCGCGAGCGCCAACACGCTCGCGGGCATCGTGGGCGGCGCGCGCCAGGCGGAAGTAACGATCAACGGTATCGGCGAGCGCGCGGGCAACACGGCGCTCGAGGAGATCATCATGACGCTGCAGACGCGTCCGCAGCACTACCCGGTCTACTCGACCGTGGACTCGACGCACATCACGCGCTGCAGCCGCATGGTGAGCCACTACACGGGCATGACGATCCAGCCGAACAAGGCGATCGTGGGCGCGAACGCCTTTGCGCACGAGTCGGGCATCCACCAGGACGGCGTGCTCAAGCACCAGGCGACGTACGAGATCATGCTCCCGGAGTCCGTGGGCCTGAGCGAGAACAAGATGGTGCTGGGCAAGCACTCGGGCCGCCACGCGTACAGCAAGCGCCTGCAGCAGCTCGGCTACACGGACCTCACGCCGAAGCAGCTGGACTACTACGTGGACAAGTTCAAGGTGCTCGCCGATGAGAAGAAGACGGTCACGGACGCCGACATCGAGGCGATCGTCTCGGACGAGCTCTACAAGCCCGAGACGTTCTGGACGCTGCAGTCCGTGCATGTGACGGCGGGCAACCGCGTCAAGCCGACGGCGACTGTCACGCTGGCGTACAAGGACGGCCAGGAGGTGAGCGAGGCCGCTATGGGCACGGGCCCCGTGGACGCCATCTACGTGGCGATCAAGCGTGCGACCGAGATGCCACACCTGAAGCTCAACGAGTACTCGGTCAACAGCATCACGGACGGCACGTACGCGCTTGGAGAGGTGACCGTGCGCGTGCAGGAGGAGAAGGACGAGGACGCCGCGCCAGCCGCGGAGGGCAGCAGCAGCGACCTCCTGAACGCGCAGACGGGCGTGCTGCGGAATCGCCAGTACGTCGGCCACGGCGCCAACACGGACATCCTGGTGGCGTCCGCCACGGCCTACGTGAACGCCGTGAACCGCCTGGTGGCTGCCAAGGAGCGCGCCGCGAAGGACAACAGCGGCGCGCCGCAGGAGGTCAAGCGGGTCGCCAAGTCCTTCGACAACTAGGAAACAACAAGATGCGATTAGAAACAGCGGAAGCGAATGGATGATAACGAATACCACCACCACTTTGTCTATAAGGCTTTTCGATTGAGCTTAGCGCTTCACTCGGGCGTGAGGCCGTCGTAGGGCGTGAGCCCGAAAGTGTTCTCGATCGTGTCGTCGGCGCCGCGCGCGATGAGGTACTCGCCCAGCGCGCCGTCGGCGTCGTAGGCCATGGCGAAGTGCAGCGGCGTGTTGCCCTGCGCGTTCTTGTGGTTCACGTTCGCGCGCTTGCTCACGAGAAACTCGACCATCTTCACGTTGACGTTCTGGCACGCGATGAGCAGCAGCGTGTTGCCCTTGTCGTCCTCCTCGTCGATGCCGAAGCCCGCGTCGATGCTCTCCACGAGTCGCTTGAGGCGGCCGTTGCGCGCCTGCGAGAAGACCGTGTCCAGATCGGGCACGCCCACCTGCGCGCGTGTGTTGCTCGCGCCTTCCTCGTGGTGCACGGCGTCCAGCTGCGCGCGCTCCTGCTCGGTCAGCGGCAGCAGCCTGTTGCGCGCCACCACGATCTTGCGCACGTGCAGCTTGTGCGTCACACCCAGCACGTCCGACATGTCCTCCGGTCGCAGCTCCAGCAGGAACTCGCCGTCCACAGCACCCTCGTCGAACGCCTGCTTGTACTGCGAGAGCGAGAGCGAGTCGAGCCACCGGCCGACGTCGTCCACGCTCCAGTCGCGCACCTGCGGGGGCAACGGCTGCAGCTGCGCGCGCTTGGTGTCCTCTTCGTCCACGAGTTTCTTCTCGAGCTCGTGCTTCTTGAGCTGAGACGCGGCCTGCATGAGGTCCGCGCCGCCGACCTTCAGACGGTTCATCGCCGGGATGTTGGCTGCTGCAGCGGCTGCGGCTGCGGCCGCCGCGGTCTCGGCTGTGCTCGTGATCGCGGCGGACGTCGTGTCGGCGTTGATGTCGCGCAGGTTCTTGAGCATGTTGAGCGAGCTGAAGTAGGAGAGCGACATGGACATGAACTGGAACTTCATGAGCTCCTCCGTGGACTCGAACATGGCCTGCGAGCGCTTCTCGTGCTCCTTGGCCTTCATGGCCGTGGCGGCCGCCGCGGCGGCGGACGTGGCCGTCGCGGTCTCGAGCTCGATGCCCTTCTCGCGGAGGTTCTCGAGCTCGAGCTTCTGCTCCTCGAGCAGCTCCATGAGGTTGCGCTGCAGCCGCGCGAACTCGCGGTCCTTGCGCATGCGCGTGGCCTCCATGTCCGCGAGCTTCTCCTCCATCTCGGCGAGCGTGCGGCGCTTCTGCTGCACCTCGCCGAAGATGCTCGTGAACTCGGCCTCGAGGTCCTTCTTGCGCCGCTCGCGCTCGGCGCGCTTGATCTGGATCGCCATCTCCACGGCGTACGCGTCCGCCTGGCGCTTCTTCATGGCCTCCTTCGTCTCAAAGAGGCTCTCGACCCCAGCCTCGTACGGAGCTCCAGCATTGTTAGCTCCAGCATCAGGCTGTGGGATGCCGCAGCCCAGCGGCGTGGGCTTCTTGCTACTGCTGTTGTCGTTATGGCTACTGCGCAAAAGCCCTTCGATGCCGCCGCTGTGCAGCATCTCGGCCTCGTGCGTGAGCTCGCGCAGGTCCGACTCGAGCTGGTCGATCTCCTGCAGTTCGCGCTCGAGCACTGCGAGCTCCTTCTCGGACTCCTGGAGCTCGCAGTGGATGGAGCTCACCTGCCTCTCGACGGCCTCCTGCGCGCGATGCAGTGCGTCGATCTCGCTCTGCTGCCTTTCGAAGGCCTGCTTGGAGCCTTCGATCATCTTGAGGCCGAGTGCGAGTCTCTCGGGACCCGGCTCGGCGTCGCGCCACTGCTTCTTCCGGAGCGCCTCGACGCGTCCCAGGTGACCGCGGTACATGCGCTGGATCTCGATCGCCGCGAGCACGGAGAAGCGCGACGTGAGGAACTTGTCGCGCGCGACGTACATCTTCCACGTCGCCTGGAGCTTGGCCGCGTTGCGGTCCATGTACCGACGCTGCGCCTGAGCTTCGCGGAGCTCGAGGCACCGGACACGGCCGACGTAGCCACGGTACACGCGCTGCAGTATGAGCGCCTTCTTGGCGTGCAGCTTGCGTACAAAGGCCACTCGGCACGCATGGCCTCGAAACAGTCGCTGGACAACTACAGCAGCGAACGCTCGCTGGGTCTCCTCCTGTCTCTGGGTTCTGAACCTGATGAACCTTCGGCGACCCAGGAAGCCGCGCACGACGCGCACGATCTCCCCTCCGGCGAAGCGCGTGATGCGCTCCTGCTGCACGCGCTGGCGCACTTTGCTCACTCTCTGGATGGCAAAGTGTCTGCGCACGTACTTCTGAATGCACGTCGCCTGCGCATGCTTGCGCTTCAGGAGCTCCTGCTTGAGGCGGCTCTCGTTCTCGCGCACGCCCTGCGTGAAGCTCTGCTGCATGGACGTCGTGATGTCGGCGAACTCTTCGATGTTGAGATTGCCGATTACGCGCTTCTTGGCCTTCTTCTCGGCCTTCTCCTCGGCCTCGAGCTCGTCAAAGACGCTCGGGAGGTCGGGTTTGATGTGCTGGGTCTGCTGATCCTTCACCTCCACGCCAGGCGGGCTTGCTAGAGAAGTAGGCCGCAGTATCGAAGTGGAGGACGTGAACGGAGCTTGGAGGACGCCACCTCCAAAGGACGACGAGATGTCCAGACTGAGCAAGTCGGCTTCGCGCTTCTTCATGGCTGCGAGGCGCTCGGCCTGTTCGTCCTGGAGCTTCTTCTCGAGTGCTGCGAGTCGCGCTCTGTCTTCTTCTTCCCACTCGCGACGTCTGCGCTCCTGCTCCTGCTGCAGCGCCTCCATTCGCTCCTGTGCAGCCGCTCGCTGCTTGGCTCGAAGCTCCTCCGCTTCTCTCGCGAGTCGCTGCTCGTTCTCGACCATGCGCTGTCGAATCTCGTCCATCTCTGCATCCATCGACGCGCTCTTGTCAGCCTTTTCAGTCTCGTTCTCCTCGACACAACTATCCAGTCGATGGCTTGTAGATGACACACTAGGGATTGAGGGTGGCGATAGACTCGGAGGGAATACGACCTGAGGCTTTCGGGTGCTGACGTCGCTTTCAAAGCCTGGGCTGACTGGCGAACTCACTGCTGGTGCTACCACCATTGGCGATGGCTTCTGATGTCTTTCTCGAGCCTGAGAAGGGAGGGAAAGGGTATCGTCCCTGGAAGCCTGCTTCGTGAGCCATGTCTTCTTTTCCAGCTCGGCTTTCTGCGCCTCGTGGGTCTTGATCGCCTCCTGGAACTCCTGTTCCGACCGCTCGAGCTGGAGCTCGTACGCCGACTTCTTGAGCGCCTGGCGCTTCTCTGTGATGACTGAGCTCTCGATCTTGACTTCGTCGACCAGTGGTGCGTCCAGTGGTACCTGGGTGGGCCTTGGCACGACTTTGGCTCTCGAGGGCTCTGGAGTACTCTCAACTTGTTGGACCTCAAATATTGGCAGTGCTAGAGAGCTAGGAGTCGGCTGCTTCCTTGAGCTATCAGCATGTGGCGTTTTCTCAGCTGGCAAATGGTCATGCTGCTGAGGTGACGTGGCTCCTGGGTTTTGCGTCAGCTCCCTATCGCGCACACCAGACACCTGGTCGTCGACGATGCTCTCGGTCTCCTTGGAGGTCACGAGCAGCTCCATCAAGTCGGTCATGTACGTCTTGCACTCCTGGCGGAGCTCGTGACCTGCACGCAGCCACGAGACGAACGCGCTCTTTGGAGTCGCGAGCACTTGGCGGAGCTGCTTGCTGGTCTTGCCGCGCATGTCGCCATTGTTCTGTGGCTGCTGATGGGACCACGCGTGCAGGATGTTGACTCGTCCCTGGAGGAACGGGTCAACGTTCGCTGGCGCTACGAGCGCGTTCTCAACAGACTGGACGATCACGAGCGGCACGTCGATCTCTTGGAGCTGGCTCACCAGGTCCAGGTGGTGGAGCGCACCCTGGCAGATGCGAATACGCCCGTCGAGCGTGATCGCGTTTGTCACGGCCGTGTAGATGCTCAGCGCCAGGTTTGGGTCGATCTTCGCCAGGTACGCGTCCGAGAAGAGGAACTTGCTGAAGAACGTCACGGGCAGGTCCGGCCGCGACGGCGGGAAGCATGAGAAGACGTTCACGGCGCTGTGCAGGATCGCCGCGAGCTGTGCGTCGACCTTAGCGAACCCGTTGCAGAGCACGAGCGACTGCAGGTAGCCGTCGTAGGCGCGGCCGTGCAGGATCGCATAGCATGCAGCGATATTGGCGCCGTTGCCAAAGCCCACGAGGTGGAACGGCAGACCGGAGAGCACGAACGCCCTCGTGTGCTGCAAAAAGTTGAGCAGCTCGTGCACGCGCCGCGCCTGCCACATGTTGTTAAACACGGTCTTCTCAGTTGATGTTGCTGAGTCTCCGGAGTACGCTGAGCCAGCCTGGCCCGGGAAGTTGAAGAAGAGCGCGCGGGCGCCGACGTGGCGCGCGAGCACCGACCGGAAGAACACTTTCGTGCTGTCCAGCGTGTCGAAGAGGTCGTGGAAGACCACGAGGTTGCTCTTTGTGCTGTCGCCCGCGGCCTGGCCCGCGATCGAGTACGGGATCTTGGTCACGCCGTCCTGGCACGTGAACACGGCCTCGTTGGTGCCCGCGATAAGAGTGTCTGCGAGACCCGACGGTGCAGCGAGGCGAGCCATCTGCTGCTCCTGGATCGCACGACGCGCGGCGTCCTTTTGTCGAGTCTGGCGCCCAGTCTTCGTTAGAGAGGTCGCTGATTTCGACTTGTTGGAGGGATCTTTGTGGTCACCATGGACAGGCAGCGTGTGTTCGTCACCTCCATTCAGCTTTCCGCGATCGTCAGAGAGCCCTGCTGGCAGTAGCTCGGGCTTCAGGAAGCGCAGCTCGCGGTTCGTGTCCTGATCTCGGAACGCAGCTCGGTGCTTCCATGCGTAGGCCTGCAACACCGCCAGGATCCTGCAACCGCATCACACAGCACATTGTGAGTCAGTAAGACCGCTGCTTATGAGAGCAGCGTATCCAATACCGACTGTTGCCTTACCAGTCACAGAAGCGAGCGGCGCATGAACTGATGGGCGCAATGTGCTCGGGGGCGAACAGCGGGTTGCGGGCGTGAGCAGCCGCCTTCATCACGACCTCGATCCCCATCTGGTCCAAGTCAAAGTTCTGCATCAATGCGAGCAGCTTCTCCTGAGAGACTGCGCGCTTGAGCTCTGTCCACTCGCTCGTGTCCTTCCCGAGAAAGACGATACCCAGGCAGCTCAGCACCATCTCGATCGCAGGGTGCGGGTTTGTGAAGCTGTAGAGCTCTGCTGCGTCTTTCTTGGCGATGCTCGGCAGGATCGTCGTCCGTGCGTGGTGCCACACTTGCGACCAGATGCGACGTGCTTGCACGTCACAAACCGCTGCAGAGGCTTCCTCTCGATCGTCGAGATCGACGAGGAGCTCGCCTTGCTTGCTGACTCCACTTCCCGTTGAGACTGACCCTCGCGACCTAGTTCCCTTCTTTGCAGCGCGCTTCCTCGCGATCTGGTCCTGGGCTTTCATGCGCACGCGCTCCACGAGCGTGTAGAACTCGAAGCAGTTCTTGCACACGTGCACCTCCTGGTAGTAGTAGCCCGGGAAGGTCTGTCCCAAAGGCTCGCCATCGCCGTAGTACTCTTCTGCGAGGTAGTCACCGTCCTCGCCGTTGTGATACCGACGCACAAAGAGATCGACGAGCTGCTTCTCAGCGCGCGTTTGTGCGATGAGCTTGAACGGGATCGTGAACTGCGGCGCAAGCCCGGTCTCCTCGTGCTGTTGCCTTTGCGGCGACGAAGGTTTCTGGCCGTAGTGGCTACCGGAGTCGATGGGTGGTCCACGATTGCCGACGCGCGGCTGGAATCTGAGGGGTTCATCGCTGGCGCGAGACTCGATGAACGCGTTGGCGGCGGCCGTGGCTGTGAACACGCTGGTGCGGCGTCTTGCGTCGGTCTCGGTAGTCCCTGGTCCAATCGACGACACCTGCTGCTGCTGCTGGCTACTGCCACCTAGTATGCTCTTCTTGCCCTCCAGTCGCTTCGCAGCGAGCGTGTTGATTTGAAGGTGGCAGTAGTCGCCACTGCAGCCCTTCTTCTGGCTCGAGACTAAGTGTGCAGCTGAGATCGTGCGCCGTCGTTCGCGCGATAGCGTCGACGTTGCGGGCAGGTACTGCAGTGCGTCCTCCCAGTCGCGTGCGTTGCGAAGTCTGCTACGCTGTTCCTCTCGGAACGGATCAAAGCTGGGACTGCTGTTGCTTGAGTACAGATGCTCACCTAAGTTAGGCGTGGAGGAGGACGTCGACAGAAGCGTTGGTCGTCGTTGCTGTGGCGTTGGGGACGACAGGATCGCATCAATGAGCTTCTCGTCCGGTTTCCGCATTGCCTCGGCTTTCGCGCGCGCCAGGATACGCTCGTTGACTGCGTGCGGCCCGTCATAGACGCCCTGCGGTCCTGGATGACTGCCGAAAGCGTGGTGCGATGAAGCTGTTGACAGAGTTGATGATGTTGTTGGTGCGGATGTTGCAGACGCAGCCGGGATGGTCTCGAACGCGTCGGTGCGCCAGAGGGAAAGCCGTCCAAAGTCGTCGAGTACGAAGAGCGACACGCAGTGCACGACGCGAACTTTCTTGCTCTTCTCGACATAGCTATTGGCACCATTGAACAGTTGTAAACCCTCATAGCGTATCCACGATCAACATTCTCTACAGTCGTCAAGAACGCGAGGTCGTACCTGATGTAGAGCTGCACGAGGTCGTTCACCTGCGCGTTCATCTTGGCGTCCATGCTCGCGATCTTCTGGCTGCCGAGTGCGAGGCGGAAGAGCTTGCATTGAGGCCTTCCAGACTTGTGGAGGCTGCGCCAAATTTCAAATACACACATGACTCAGCAACCCCACCAGCGAAGCCTAGACCACCAGAGTTCTCCATGAAACAAGCAGGGGCGTACGTGAACTCGTGCTCCATGTTGGCGTACTTGAGCGGGTCGAGGTCGCCGCCGCGCGGCGCGATGAACGCGCTGAGGCACGCGCTGCCGTCGCTGGTTGCGAGCGAATTGAGAAACGTGAACAGCTCGTGCGCGCTAAAGAACTGCATCGTGCGGATCTGGTCGCCAAACCAGCACACAGCGGCGTACTGGCGGCCAGGTACCCCGTTGTCGTTGCTGCTTTTGTTACCAGAGACGCGCGCGCTCTTTGCAAACTCGTCGTGCACAGCGTCGACGCTGAGCTTGGCGCGCGGCTTCTTGCGGATGATGCCGCCCGAGGTGGAGTAGAACCACGACCAGATCTGCTGCTTCTCGACGAAGACCGTGTCCAGGATGCTCACCACGCACTGCTCGCAATACACACATGCAGGGTCCGCGAGTCACACGTTAGAAACAATCACCACAGGCACCAACCACGAGAGCGCCTTGCACGTGTCATATAGCCCTCGATCGGTCTCACCTCGCCCTTGTCCTTGTTCACGAGCGCACCGCAGACCCACTCCCAGCTGCGCCGCGTGCGCGGCTCCGCGGGGTCCACGACCGGCACGGACGCGCGGAAGAGCTGCTGCTGCATGGCACAAAAGTGGTTCACTCTCTCTCTTGCATCCGACGGTCTGTCTCTTCGAGCTGTTGGGTGGCTTCATCGCCTTGAGACTTGCGAGGGCAGCCGACATGGCTGCATTTAGAAATCGCTGGCCGAAACGACAACCTGCAAGTATCAAGACACATTACCAGCTCTTCAACATCTCCACTTCACATCACCATGGGAGTGATGATGGCAAGGCTTGTCTTCTTGTCTTGTAGCTCAACAGCTCTCCTATTGATTCGGGTGTTAATACTAGTATATAAGGGGGGCAGTAGTCTGCTCACAGCACCACAGTCAGCTGCACACCATCTCTCTCTCTAAGCACCTACTTAGCTCCGCGCGGGAGGCGTCGCCGAGTGCTTGGTCGACGGCATCGATTCGTCCGCAGTCGATGAGGAGGATGGCGACTCTGACCGATGGAACGACGCGCCGAACTGCGGCCGCTGCGATAAGTTGGTGGGGCTCGTGCGGTACGACGCCATCGCCATCTCGCTCTCACCGGGGAAGTGCGAGAACGCAAAGCCCGTGTTGCGGCGCACGAGGCGCGGCGAGTCCAGCACGACTGCCGCGTCCTCGCCCTTCGCCAGGCGGTTCCACTCGCGCATCAGATGCGACGGCTCCGGGTAAAAGAGTACGCGACCCGCCTTCACGATAAAGTTCGGCAAGACGGATGCGACGACCGCCATTATGAGACCGAACCAGAACCACGCGGCCCTGACAAGCTCGCCGAACACGCCGTAGCCGTTCTCCGTCTCGTAGAACTCCGTCTTGGTCCAGCCGTACAAGGCGCAGAAGAACGCCATGAAGAGGTAGTAGAAGATGAGCGTGCCGATCGTCGAGTAGATGTTCGCCTTCGTCCAGTTGCTCGTCATCAGCGCCACCTGCACCGTCGACGCCGTGATCAAATACGTGTACGCGGCAACACCGTTCGCCCAGAGTCCCAGGTCGCGCGAGCCGAAGAGGTACTCGTTGTTCGAATCCTTGGCGAAGTACCACACGATGAACCCGTTCGAGAAGAACGGCACAGCGTAGATCACGTACGCGTGCCACATGCCGAGCCCGCACCAGCCGAAGAACGTGAGCCAGTTGAACGACCGGTTCTTGAGTCCGTTCACGTACAGCGTTGGGTACTGCATGAGCACGGCGGGCGACACGTCCTGGTTGTACATGGCGATGAACACGATCGGGATCGTCGTGAACAGCGCGTTGTAGAGCGTGAAGCAGATGCCATAGTACATCAGCAGCCCGCTGTACATCGTCTGCATCGCCAGGAAGAAGTTCGACAGCGACAGCGCTACGTTCTTCATGAACGAGAACAGAATCAGCTTCGAAATGCGCTTGTAGCTGTAGTTGCCGTGCACCAGCAGCAGACGCTTCAGGAAACGAAACTCGGCAAACGAGTAGTCGCTCGACAGCACGGCTTGACGGCCTTCTTTGCCGCTGATACCCACGCCGACATTTGCCGCCTGGATCATAGGGACGTCGTTCGCGCCGTCGCCGATCGCCAGCGTGATGTTGCCCGGAGAAAACATCAATGTCGGCTCCGTCACGAGCTTCACGACCGACGCCTTCTGCGCTGGCGAGCAGCGACAACAGATCACAGACTTGCACTGCGTCGCCACCGACAGGAACAGGTACTTGATGTCGTCTTCGAGAACCAGCGCGAGCGTCTTCCCGTCGATCACCATCGCGAACTCCAGCTCTTCGTCCACAAACTCCTCGGCCACGTTCTGCAGATCGCTCTTCGGCTCGAACTGCCGGTCGCAGTGACCGTGTTCGAGACTGATGTCGGACGCGTTGTCAGGATTCAGCGCAGGGTACACTTCGTCAAACTGGGTGTTGCTGTCCGTTGGCGTATTGTCGACTTCCTCGCGCTGCTCGTCTCGTCGCGGCATGCGTCTGCGCTTCTTGCGCGCTTCCGCCTGCTCGTCACGTCCGTAGATCATCGTCTTCGCAAGATCCCAACCAATCATGAAGACGCGCTTGAACGCTTCGTACAACACGCTTACGGGAGACGAGTACTCATCCGAGCCCCACTTGTCATCGACCAAGTCGACGTAAAGCTCCTCGAGTTTCGCACGAAGACTGGCTTTGTCGCGCTGGCCGAGCACGATGACGTCCATGTTGTCGTCGATCACATGCGACGACATGCCGATGCTGAGCGCAGTCTCTTTCTTGTCACCAGTCAGCACCCAGAAGTTGATGCCAGCTTTGCGGAGTGACGTGATGCACTCCTCCACACCTTCCTGCAGTCGGTCTTCAATCGCCGTCGCTCCCAACAAAGTCAACTCGACCTCGATAATAGCAGACACCTTCGCAATCTTCGCCGCGCGGTTGTCGAGAGAAAGCTCCGCCTGACGGTACAGCTTGTTCCACTCCTCATACTGCTCGTGAGTCAGACGGCGCATCGCCGTCGTCAGCGTACGCAGCCCCTCAGATGCGTACTCCTGCAAGTGACCACGCGTGACGTGCGCGACGCCCTGCGGCTGGGACTTGGACAGCAGGTCGAAAAGAACATCATCGGCGCCTTTGCAGTACAGGATAATGCTTCCATCCGGGTGGCGGAAGATGATCGACATGCGTTTGCGGTCGCTGTTGAACTCCAGGACATTCAGGATCTCGAACGACATCGGCACACCTTGGATCAGCGTCTCACAGATCGGGCCGTCACGGCCAGTCAACACGAAGCCGAGGTCGTTGGCAGCCAACACTAGGGCCTGCTCGTCAGGAGACGCAGCGTTGTACTTGACTTTTCCAGGAGGTCTAGAGAGGCCGCTGCCATCGGAAGCTGCTGGAGGCGAGTCGTACTCCGGGATCACAGTGTTGCAAATCGTCAGCAGCAACAAGAAGTCCGTGATCTCCTTCTTCGTCGAGTGGTTCGCATTCAGGCGACCAATCAAGCGAGAGTCATTGAACCGCGTGCCGGGGCGAGCAGGTTTCTCCGAATCCATCTCCACGTCATTGTAGCGAAGCCCCGCGATCGTACACTTGGCGAACACCATTTCGTTTCGCGTCAATGTGCCAGTCTTGTCCGAGAAAATGTACTGGATCTGGCCGAGGTCTTCGTTGATGTTGCTGTTGCGAACCTGCGCCGGGGTGTCGGTCTTCGGGTCGTACATCTCAAGATCGCTCTCGATGTACCGCGCGTGCACAAAGCGTACTCCTTCCATCGTTACGTACATCGACAGCGGGATCAAGTTGTTGAACAGGATCACGTAACTCAGGAAGATGTAGCCATTCTCCGTCGCCTGCCCAATGTACCATGGCGCATTGTCGTCGTCCAAGTCCCAGCCCCAGTTGTTGTTGCCGAGCGTGCACGCCACTGAGATACCGAACAGCAGGACGAGTACCAACACGAACATCGTATCGAGCGTCTTCTCCACAAAGCTTCGCTTGAGCGGTACATCAGACGAGTTCATGGCGATCTTCGTCTCTTTGCCGGTGTAAATGACGAACGCGATCGTCCACTCGGAGTTGCGGCTCTCACTTCCTCGCAGAATCAGGTTGTCCATGGAGAGACTCGTGTCGTCCACAAGATTCGACGCCTCACTCGACCCCTCTGCCTGCGCGTGAATGTTGATCACCTTCAGCACGCCGTCGAAGTAGAACAAATCCTTGTTTGGGGCGTCGCACTCGACGTGGAGCTTGTACTTGTCCAGGATGTCGTCCGCAGTCAGGAAGTGCTTGGTAGGTTTCGCCACACTGCGGATCTTCAGGTTCGTCTCGCCATCCAAGTTCGCAGTCTCGACGTAGCAGCGGCCGTCCG
This sequence comes from Globisporangium polare, assembly GCA_023333845.1. Classification (NCBI taxonomy): domain Eukaryota; phylum Oomycota; class Peronosporomycetes; order Pythiales; family Pythiaceae; genus Globisporangium; species Globisporangium polare. The sequence continues at coordinate 15,380 of JAASFQ010000309.1, read as the reverse complement.
GACGGTTCGTCGCCAGCAAAATGCAATCAGCTGGCACCTCATCGCCATCTTTCAGGATCAGCATGTCGCCCACCTCGATGTCTTGCCACATCGCATCTATGTGCTTGATCGTCCCGCTCGCATCACGACGCACGATGTGCGTTGGCTTAGTGTTCACCTGCGTGTCCGCTTTCTGTCTCCGCAGATCCTCCGACACGTCTTTCAGCGCCGACGTCGCAAACACGATCAGCAGCGGCGTCAAACTCGCCACTGGACTCACGGGCGAGAAGCTGAAGAAGCACAGCCCGACCACGATCGTCGTGTAGAAGTTCGCGAGGCGGCTGAACTGCATCTTCAGGAACACGAACGGGAAGTTGTAGAACGTGTACTTGCTCGTGCGGATCAAGTTGCCGCAGAACGGTGCAGGCGCGTCGCCTGCTTTTCCACCTGCACCACTCGCGAGGCTCTTGCGTCGACTGCCAACTGGTGGTTCTCCGGGGCCGATCATGATCGTTCGTCTTGCCGAGGGGCGTTCATCTTCTGGTAAATCCGCGACAGGGTTCACGCTCATCGTGTTGCGCATCTGGTGGATCGAGCCGTTGCGTGCTGCTGGGGACGGTGGCATCATCGTCGCCAGCGCCGCGCGGTCGCACTCGCGCTGGTTCTGCACGGCCTTGACGACGCGCCGCAGCTTCCATCCGTAGAGGAAGCCCGCGAGGTTGAGCATCGTCAGGATGATCGAGAAGAAGCCCTGCATGAGCACGGCCGTGCCGCTGCTCACGCTGTTGAGCTTGCCGTTGTAGCCCTTGTAGTACCAGATCACGTCCACGAGCAGGCTGAGCTGCATGCCGATCTTGTAGAGCAGCAGGAACTTTGGCACGAGGAACTTCGTGCCGTGCCAGCCAAAAATCACCGTGATATACTACAAAATCCACAGCAAAACAAGATGACAAGGTGTGTGAACATTACACGATAGGCGGTATGGCAGCAGTACATATTCACACGACGAGACAAGGGAACAGGAAACGTACCAGAATGAGCACGGGGAGCGTCGCCTGGTACGACAGGCCGAGGATGATCGGGAAAATACGGAACGTGTTGACCACGGACTGCGTCACGATCGTGAACTTGAGGCGGCGGCGCGCCTGGTAGATCGTCATGCCCTTCAGGAAGCAGAACACGCGCTCGAAGACGTTCCAGACCTTGGCTTCCGCGCTCGCCTGGTTCTCGGACGCGATCGAGTCGGCCATGCTGTCAGCGCGGTACCGCAGCGAGATGATGTTGCGCTGCTCCTCCTCGGGAACGGCGCCCGTGAACGTGTTGAGGCGGCGCATGCCTTTCTGCTGCGAGTTGGGCGGCGCGTTGCTCTGCTGGGACAGCGGCGGCTGGTCGTGGCCGCGGCCGCTCGTCGTCGCATCGATCTCGATGCCCAGGTGGTAGTTGCTCGCCGCCTCGTCCGAGGGCGACGGCACCGCGAACTCCACCACTTTCATCGCCGCTGTCTGCTTGTGTCTGTCTGTTGGTTCGTTGATCGGTCGATGTGCTTCGCGCTGCCGACAGCGCGAAGAAGAGCAGGACGAGGGATGAGAAGCACGCGCGGAAAGGGGTCCTGTCTCTCTCTCTCTCTCTCTCTCTCTCAAGGCACTGCTGGCTCGACTCTCACTGACTGCGGGCTGCTGTCTATATATACACTGGAGGCGGAGGTGTGTGAGGTTGGATGTATATATATATACGCGCGCGGCTCACACAGATGCAGGCGTTCTCTGTTCTCGTGCTCGCTCTCGTTCCTCTCTCTCCTCGTTGCGCGCTTCGACGAGTGCGGGAATGCTTTACGAGCGGAAATGGCGATTGCACTCTCTTCTCGCTGAGAAGAGAGTGTGCGACGTGTGAAGTAACAGAGACGGACGTACAGTACCAAGCGGCTAGAGACAGTGTTTGCGCACGTTGCAGAGTGCCTTGAGTGGAATGCATGCTGGGCGAGGAGACAGCTCGCTGGTTCACTGCACTGTACTTTTGTACTAGCAGCACATTTATGTGCGTTTCGACACTGCGATAGCAAACTACAATCCAACGAGAAAACGGAGACGAGAGCGTAATCAAAGCAACGGCGAGTGATTCGGTATGCTGCACTAAAAATACTCGCCACTCAAATCCGGCCCGTCAAGCAGCCATAAAGCAAAATAAAGAATGTACCACCGCAGATTCGACCTCGCTTTTTGCGCCTCCATTTTCAACGCAAGCAAGTGCGTGTCTTCAGTTCTTTGTGTGAATTTTATCCCCTGACTCGGAGCGCTTTTCTTCCAGACGCCTTCAATTTGGGCAGTGATCAGATGAGAGGGATCTCACTTGTCCCAAACGCAATACGGTGGAAAGCCACCCTGTTCCATTGAAAGCTTGTGAGCCAGAATATTGTGAGACGGTAGCATTTATTTGGGCGCGAAGGCTAAAATTCACACACAGAAGTGAAGTCACACACTGCGTTGACATGGAGAGTTTTCGTGTCCACGGGTGCGGATATCTGACCGAATCGATATCCGCGGATACGGATATTGGGCATTTGCGACAATGCTTGCCTCGAAGTGAGTTTACAAGGGGAGGCATATCAATAGTAATGCCGCATTTCAATCTCCAAATGAGCTGTATTTGATGCATGAACTATCCTTATTCGCAGTCTGACATTCCTGCAAAGGAAGGATAGTTCGTCCATCCGGTCGCTTACATTTGTCCGATGCTAGCTCATTTGTAGCATAATCGCTGAGCACGCCTTGTGAAGAATTATTCCATTGTGGGACTATTTGTCGAAGCATTGTGCGCAACACGATGTTGGAGCCGAACAACGGGCATCCTATTTAGCGCACTGCTAAAAAGCGCGTTGCGAAACCATTCGTGTTTGTTTCGACCGATTTCCCGCGCAACATGAACCACAGCTAACTTATTTGTGTCACTAAGCAAAATAGACATCGAAGCCGCGGTGGGTTTGACTTCTTTCAACGCACGACGGATGTCTCATGTCGATGAGACGAAGTTGCAACAATGACGCTTCAATTGAACAGCCGGGCGAATCCGAATAATCCTTCTTGAATGCGAGTTTTGACTCTATGTTCTCGAAGCTCAGCTCAGCAAACGCATAAATATTCTATACTAGAGACCTATTTAAAGGAGGGGAAGTGTCCTGATAAACTGAACAAGTCTTTCGTGCGAAAGGCAGAATCCGGAAAAAGGCCATCTTTCTGAAGTAGCAAGATTGCTTAATGGTTTTTGAAGCTTGAGTCATTTTACGTGACTTCTTTCGACTTTCAACTTGGTTCAGAACCGTGATCTCCTTTTTCACTCACAAAAGCGTATGACTTACGAGCAAAAAGGATCGGCTGAAATAAACTCGGCGACTATTTCTTGGGATTTCGCTTGGGCGGCGAAGGAATTTCTTCATGAAGCTGTGCCACACATGATCGCTCAGCGGATTGGGAACCCTTCTTCACACTCGCATGCTCCTTTTCTTCTTCCTCCTCTCCTTGATCTTTGGCGATCGATCACATACTTCCTAAAAGACGCTGAGCTGCGAGACCAGGTACGTCTCGCTCAGGCCCGAGGGCTCCTGCGATCCCTGATCCTGGTCCTTGCAGAAAATGTCCTCGACGCTGATCCCTTCCGAGAGCTGCGAGTCGATCGCCAGCTGATCCACATACTCCTTGTTGTCGCTGATAGCTTCACATCGCACAAGAGTCACCCATGTCAAAAGTTGTCACAACGTGAGACTCACTCACTCATATCCCAAGAGCTCCAGCCAAGCAAACAAATCACAGAGCCTTACCATAGGAGGCGCAGCCCACGATCCAATGGGCGTCGCTGTACTGCTCGGTCGCCGAGATCGATCTTCTGTTGCGTCTTCGTGGCGAGCCTGAGCCAGAAGAACCAAAAGAGCCTGAGCCTAAACCCAGCGCTGCCTCGCGCTTCTCGAGCACTGCACGGAACTTCTCGCGCTGATTTGGTTTCACGCGCGGATCTGCGAGCTTCTCTCGTAGAATGGGCGTGGGGATGGCCTCGAAGTAGTTGGGGAGGCCCTTGGCCTCGCGCGACTTCTGCATCAGGCGCGTGAGCATCGGACAGAAGCTCTGGAGCACCGAGGGGAAGTACTCGAAGAGCACGATCTTCACGAGCACGATGAGGCAGAAGGCCACGAAGAACCCGAAGAGCACGACCACCTGCGGCCGCGTGATGCGCGACCAGATCTCCCCGCGAACGGTGTCAAAGCTCGGGATGCCGTCGCCGATCTCGCCCGAGTCGGTCGCCTCGAGCTCGCTGGCGATGTCCCCAGGCTAGTCAAAGCAGTGCATACAACGGGTGTTAGTGCATGCGACACCTGGCTTGACAATTCCAATGTTGTGTGTGGACATAAGTAGAGTACCGATTGGAAGATGAGCTCGTTCGAGAACATCCACATGGCCACGACCGAGTGCAGCAGTACGGCGTACGGCAGCAGCGACCCCGCCGCGCTCGCCACTTTGCTGTCGTACAGTGGCGGCGACCGCGCGATGCGCAGGAACGCTGTCGTATCCAGCCATGAGGCAAGCAGTTAGTGAGTCGCCAGTAGATGACTGTCAACCCAGACTGGCGATAAGGAATGGACAGCATGCGTACTGAATTTGTCGGCCCAGTAGGTCATGAGCATCGCAAAGAAGCCCACGAGGTGGAGCAGCGGCATCCCAGCCGAGAACTAGCGAGTAAGCCAACGTACACAAGGCACATGTCAACTAGTCAAGTGGATAGACAGCTAGGATGGCCACAAGCGCACAGACGTACCAGGTAGATGATGAAGATGGACGTGAGCGTCTGTGCGTATCGCGCCGCCAAGTCAAACTTTGGCCCTCGGTAGAGCGCGTCCAAGTCGCGCTGCGTGTCCTGGTGCGTCATCGAATAGTCGAAGGAGAAGCCACGGTCGTAGCACCTTCGCAGCTCGAGCGACAAGTAGTTGACGACCACGTACACGTGCGGACTGAACGTGTTGATGATCATCGTGAGCATGAGCGCGACGCCGACGTCGTTGTACCACGCGGGCGTGAAGTCGCTGTACTTGCCGTTGAGGATCGGCAGCGAGCTGAGCGCAAAGCTCGTGCTGGAGTCGAAGAAGTAGTTGAGGTTGGCGTTGATCACGACCATGAGCAGCGCCGTGTTGCAGAACTGCGCGAGGAAGACCTTGGTGACGCGCGAGACAACCTGGCTCGACTCGGTGTGGTGCTTCTCCAGGCCCACGAGCACGTTGAGAATCTTGGCGAGCAGCACGTTGATGAACACGACCATGAGCACCGAGAGGAACGAGAAGAACTGCGTCGTCACGAACGACGTCGCCCAGGTCTTGCAATAGTGCGCCGTCTCGCCCATCTCGGCGCTCACAACAAACACCTCGCGCGTCATGGACGCGAAGGACTCGGTCGCGAGCGCGTTCTTGCAAAAGCACTCGACGAGCGTCTTGTACGGCACGAGGCCCGTCTGCTTCTCGAGCTCGTCCTGGACCACGTCCTCCTTCGTGACCCCCGCGGGACAGCTCGTCGGCCTTCCAAACTCGCGCTCGAGCTTGGTTTTCTGCAGCTTGGCGAGGAAAATCAGGATGAAGCTCACGAACAGCACAGCGAGCGTGATGAGCGCGACGATCTGATTGTGGATGTCCACATGTGACATTTCACCAAAGACGAACAGAGAAAATGGACGTTAGTAATCAGTTCAATGCCCACCACAGATGGACAGATATGACAACCGCTCTCTCTCTCTCTCAAAAAACACTACTACACACGTACGTACCAATTGACGCAGCAGGCGGTTCCAGTACGGGTAGTGGAGGTTCTCCCAGACGATGTCAGTGGGGTCGGGTGCCGGCCGGAAGCGCAAGCGCTTGCCCCGCAGACGTTTGAAGCGCGGCTGGAAGAGCCGGTAGATGAAGCCCAGGTCCGGGTACTCCGCCAGGCACCGGTGGTACCCCTCTTCTTCTTCGAACGTGATGAACGCCGTCACAGCCTGGATCGACGCGCGCTCCTTGTGCTTGGCGTTCCAGCGGTCGAGCCGCGCGTTGTGGCGCATGAGCTTGGTCTCGAGGCGCTGGATGCGCTTTTCGTGACGCTTGCGACGCCGCTCGAAGATCCGCGGCGAGATGCGCCCGTAGAGCACGCGCAGCTTCTCATACCGCTGCAGCGCGACGTCGAGGCGGCGCACGACCACGCCGCGGTTGCGCAGCAGCTCGAGGTGGCCCGACGTGTTCATGCCGAACTGAATGTCGGCGATGCGGATGCGGTCCACGTCGGTGGTGTACCGCGGTGCCTCGCTCAGCACTTTCTCCAGGTGCGTGCGGATCTGTCCACGTTCATCGGGTTAGAGACAGCTCAACCAATGCAGAAATTGTGTTAGGACAGCCTAGAGATCGTACCTCTTCTCTCAGCTTGCCGGCGTCCATGTGGCGCGGCAGGTGCACGAGCTGCACCGTGTAGTCGAGCGCCTTGATCTGGTCCTTCGTGATGCGCGCGACGTTCTCGCGCTCCTTTCGCTTCATCCAGATCACGATGAAGAAGAAGCACATGCTGCACGCGATGTCGCAGCCGATCGCCAGGCCCAGGAAGTCCTGTCGCTGCAGTTAAGTACATTAGCAACATGAGTCAGTCAGTTGTCAGCACACTGTCTTCGAACACTACTTAGCTGCTTACTTGTACGTACGCTGATGGAGTCCCACCCGACGATCTTGAGGCTCCACTCGTTCGACAAATCGATGCGCGTCGTGAAGCAGCGCGCGTAGACGATGAGGCTGCGCTGCTGCTGGCTGTCGTCGCTCGGACACTGCGTGAAGTTGCTCTTGTCGCCGATCCGGGCGGTGCAGATCGCGCCGGGTGTCCTGTCGGCGTCATCCAAACAAAAAGTCTCGTACTCTTCGTCCGCCTTCCACTCGTACATGAGCTCTTCGCTCACGCTCAGAATGCAGCTCTTCTTGCCCAGACAGAGTCCATTGACGATCGTCTGGATCGCCCCGGACTCGCAGCCTTCAGTAGATCTAATGCGCATATCGCCAAAGTCTGGAGCTTGCGTGACGTTGTCGAGCGCCTTGGCGCAACAGGCCCACTTGGAGACCGGATGCTCGCCCAGGAAGCAGCCGTAGCCGTCCTCAGGACAACTCTGCGTGCATGACGACGTAGTAGTAGACGAACAGGACATCACGGGCTTGCCCCTGCATTTGCCCGACCCAGCCGCGACGTTGTTGATCTCGGGACAGTCGCACGTGCCCTGCGAGCTCTGAGTCGAGTAGACGGCCTTGATAAAGCCGATCTCGCCGGCGGGGCACGTGAGCGAGAGCGCGTTGCCCTCGAGCACCTGGTCGCACAGACTGCTCGACTCCTTCAGGTGCCCGATGCTCGTCATGCCGAGGATCTCCGGCAGGTTCTGCTTCGCGAGCACCTTGAACTCGGCGAGCGAGCCTTTTCCACCGACGATGTAGATCACGAGCGCCGGCGCACTGAGCAGCACGAGCAGGAAGAAGAGCCACGTCATGACCTTGAGGTACTTGAAGTAGAGTGTCATGCCCACACCGTACTGGCTCAGCACGAACGAGTCCGTGGGCAGTCGGTGGAACGCGTGCGCGCCGAAGTCCGTGCTCAGCGGGTATTTCTGCGCCTTTGGGTTCCCAAACGCGTCGAACTCGGTCGTCGAGTACTGCATCGGGTGTGTCTGCCCGCGGTCGTGCAGCACCTTGGCGAGCGACAGGTACTTGAGCTCCCGCGAGCCGCAGTCCGGAGGGTACCCGCCCAGTTGCGGGTCGTGGCGCGGGGACATGGGCGCTGACACCATGAGAGGCATTGGACTCTTCGTGCTTGATTCATTGCTAATGTCGATTGAATAGGCGCGGGGCGGCTTGGCAGGCTGAGGCGAGCAAGGATTGGCTGTGACAGCGACAGCAACGGAGTTGCTAGAGCTCGGTGGTGTGTTCCCAGTCACAAGGGACGCAGCCTCGCCCAGTCGGTACTCTTCCGACGGGATGTTGACGCTCGTGGTGGTCGCAGATCGTCCTTGTACATTGCTCTGATTCGAAGTCGCACCTGGAGTAGCAGGTGGCGGTCGGGTCTTGGACATTCGCCTCGCCATGGGACGCCGACGATCGCGCGCAAAGCGTTTCCAGCGCTAGCACAAGGCCACCAGCTGGCGAGTAAACGTGCGTACCGCACAGCAACTCACGCGGTGGCAATGACGGCGGCTCTCTGCTTGTTCGCAGCGCTTCAGAGAGGTCGGCCACCGCTGGCGTTGGACTTTGGCCACAAATCCAGATCCGCGAAAGGTTGCGAGAGGTTTCATTCTCAGTCGCTCGAACGGCCACTCGCTTGTGGTCAGTCAGCAGGATGGAGGCCAAGTTCGAGCGCGCGATAGAGTCCCCAACTCGGCATGCTGCGACGACGAACTCGACTCTCGGCAATGGCACGTTCAACAAGCAAGTTGAACGCTGCGCCTGTGCTGTTGGTCACCTCCCTGCTCGTCCCTCCAAGCAAACACACACACACACACACCTCCAGGCAAATGCAATACCAACACACGCTAACCTCTTGCATCTTGGCTAATATTTGGACACAGAGATGCGCGAGCAAGTGAGCTGCGAGTCGTGGGAGACAACCCACTGCACAGCGAACACGCTCTGCTTCTTTACCCCCTTCATACCGTAGCTCACGCTCTTCTCGGTCGCGAGCAGCTTCTCTCCTTCTGCTTCGTCTTCTAGACACTCGCTTCATAGCCGTAGGGAGTGTTTTTTGTCCATCCACACGCGACATTGTGGCCATCCTCGAGGGGTCAGGCGTGCACCTTCTTCTCCATCGTCTCCTGCTTCTATCTACTTCTTCTTGCCCTTGTTCTTCTTCTTCTTGGGCTTCTTCGGCGACTGCTGCGGCTCACGAGTTCCGTTGGCGCCAGAAGAGGAAGCGGGCGGCGACGAGTTCATCATCGCGTCTGCCTCGTCTATACTGCTGCCGTTGCTGCTCGGCGGCGTCTCGTTTCCTACGTCTGCAGACGACGACGCGTCCGACTCCTCCCCGTCTTCGCCCTCACCACCTGACTGTGCCGAAGCAGAAGCGTCCCCGTCACTCACACCGCCACTGGTGTCACTGGCACTACCGTTCGCGTGATGGTGACTCTTCTTCTTCCCGCCTTTCTTCTTCTTCTTTTTCTTCTTCGAGCTGCTGTCCGAGCCGTCCTCGTCGGGCCATGCAACGTCGTCGATGAACCCGAGCGAGCGCGCAAACTCCGAGCCGTGGTCGATTCCGGACTCCTCGTCGTCACTGCCCAGCAGCTGCCACGAGTCCTTCTGGTACCCGCCGGGACGGGACATCTGCGGGACGTGGAACCCGAGGCCGCTCACACAGGCGAGACCCGTGATCTCGCGCAGCTCGGGCTCGAAATTCCGCCACGTCGTGTGCGACTGCAGGAAGTTGCGCAGGAACGCGTCGGGCGACTGGGACGCGGCCTGCAGCCGAATCGCGTTGCAGCACTGCAGGATGTACCCGCGGTTGCTCGCGCCCACGCCATCGCTGCGGAAGTGCTCGATGAGCGACGTCACGAGCTTCTGCTTCTTCACGAGCGCCTCGAGCGTCGCCTGGTTGTCCGTGCGCAGCGCGATGAAGAGCAGCTGGTAAAAAGCCGCGTGGTACAGGTTGTTGTGCGAGTACTCGAAGAACCACGTCACGAGCACGCGCCAGACGTTCGCGTCAAAGTGCTCGCCCAGCTTGCTCGGGTTGTGCGCCACGATCTCCACGAGCGCCTCGACGAGCGTCAAGCGGAACTCCGTGAACGGTACCTTCACCACGTACCCCGTGTGGCGCACGGCACCCTCGGGGAGCGGCTTGCTCGACTGCAGATCCATCTCGATGCTCTGCTGGTCCTCGTACTTCTCCACGAGGTACCGCAGCATCTTGCCCATGTGCTTCTCCATGAGCTCGAAGATGCGCTCGCGCAGAGGCGCCAGCTGGTTCAGCACCAGGTTCACGATCGTGCCGCCAAAGGACTGGTACGGGCTCGTCGGTGGGCCCTGCACCTTCTCGCTCGTGCTCTTCTGCAGCAGTCGGAAGAGACACTTCATGGCACCCGCGCGCTGGCCGATCGAGCGCGTCACACTCGTGTCCACGGCGGCGTTCACGAGTCCCTCGAGAAGCTCCGGGCAGTACGACGCCGGCTGAAGCAGCAACTCGCCATTGTCGTCAGCAGCCAAGCGATCCAGCAGCTCCACGAACACATCCGCCGCGCCAATGTTGTGCGCCTCCGAGTACTTGGTGCTGTACACGTGCTCGGCGAGCACGAGCAGCAGCTTCCATTCCGACAAGGAGCGGAAGAACGTCCACTTCTTCTGCGGCGAGCACGCGTAGTAGCGCATGAGCGCCGCGCTGTGCGGCTTGCAGACCATCGTAAGGAACACCTCGGCCACACACGCGTGCTCGATGTGGTTGAGCATCGCGCCCATGTACCTCTTGGCGGTCGCGGCGTTGCGGCCCACGACGTCGTACACGTCGTCCAGGTACATGCGCAGCAGGTAGTCGATCACGCGGCTCGCGTGGCGCAGGTTGCCCTGCGAGTTCTTCTGGAACACGGGAAAGATGCACTTGGTGATGAGCGCGCTCTTGCGCGGCAGGAACGTGATGAGCGCGTCTGACGTGTCGTCGTTCGTGAGCAGCATGGTCGCGCGGAAGGACTTTTGCAGGTCGCTCGTCACCTGCACCAAGTCGCGCTCCTGCACTTCGACCACGTCGCCCTTGGCCGCGACCACCTCCGTGGGGCCGTTCAGGATGTGGTCGTCGCTCTCGCGCACACCCACGAGGCGCGTGATGTAGCTGATGAACAGCGCGCACGCGTCGTCCTCGTTCAGGATATTGACGAGCGTCGCCGTCACGATAGGGTTCTCCACGTCCAGCACCTTCTTGAAGACCGCGGCGTACTCGTGGTGCAGGTCGACGGTCGTCACCTCGCCGCCGATCGAGAGCTCGTCGGTCGACGAGCCGTTCTCTTCCGACCCGTGGTCGCTTAAACGCAGCGCCATCTTCTTACTTCTTTCCTCTTTCAAGCCAACGCGTTGGGCTATCTGTACCATTGCAATAGACACACGCATAGAGACAGCGTGAGCGAGAACCGAAGAGATCTTCAGACGACACACTTCATCGAGTGGCGCTGGTGGTAGTGACTGCGCAGTGCACGGGGGGGGGGAGAACAGGGAGGGAGGCGGGGATACTGCTTCAACCAGCGAGCTTTCCAGCCAACGGAGCGAATTGAAGGGGGATAGAGTCAGCTGCGGCACCACCGCAACTGAAGATGACGCCGAATCGCACCGTCCCCGCCCCCTCACGTGCCCTTCAGCATCCGTTTGGTAGCGCAGCTCTCGTCCCGTGCGCAGATTGTCGTTGAGCTTTCCCCCTCTGCGCGCGGAGAGCCACCCAGTCGTTGTCGGAAAAGGCAGCGAACGCCGGCGTTCGTCCCTCCCCCCCTTACCATGCCACACAGCTTACCACGGCAGCCCCGCTCACAAGACACACACACACATGCACATCGACACACACAAGGCACTCATACACACCTCTCTCTCTCGCTTGTCTCTCCTTCTTCTTCTTCCCGTTGGTGCGGCCGCGTGCGAATGGCGAAGACAACGCGCAGAGCGAGCGACCGGGTCTGTCTGTCTGTCCTAACTTTAGCTCTTGCGTCCGAGCGAGCGATGAGTGGGAGTGAATGTGCAAAGCCACTGGTCCTAGGTGGTAGCCCACATTGTCAAATCCTTTGGAGCGCTCCACATTTGACGAGTTGAAGGACGAGTGATGGTCGCAGGAGAGGCGCCAAAGCTTGCAACGCACACCAGAACCGTCGAGATGAAGACACGTTCGTCCGCCAAGAGCGCTCGACCGCCCGACGAAGACTTGACTCCTCGCCCGCCTCCGCCTGCGCCCACGGAGCCTCCAGCGCCTGTTTCCAGCAGACGATCTCGTCTCGGAGACGGACAGCGAACCGGCATGTCGAACGCTCGGTTAAGTACGAAACTGTCCACGCACTTTACCGCGCACGGCAGCGCATGTGCATCTTGATCATCAATTTACGCAGATATTCAGCCTTCATCCAGACACCAACACCTCTTCCTCTCTCCACTGCTCGTGGTGGTGCCGCCGGAAGAGCGCGAGCTTCTCTATGGCCTGCGTGAAGAACGGACACTTTGCGACTGCGGTCGACCGACCCGCAGTCTGTGGCAGCTTCTGCAGCACGAGCGCGTAGTGGCAGCCGCGGCCGAAGGGCGTCCACACGCGGAACCGGTCGGCATGAACGCGCACGGCCTCGTCGTAGATGAGCGGCCAGAGCCGGTGGGTCGAGTCCGTGAAGAGGAAGACGCTGCCGTCCGGCGCGTCGCGGAAGAGCGAGCGCAGAAATACAAACCTGCTCTGCTGCAGCAGCTGGAAGTTCTCAACGCACACGAACGAAAACACGAAGAGCTGCGTCGACGCCACGTCGCGCTGCACCGCTGCGTTCACTGCGTCGTTGACGTCGAGCGTGATGTCGCAGCTCTTGAAGCGCCAGCTCGAGTCGTCGCCGTGCACTTCGCTGAGCGTCTGCTGCACGGCCGTGACCGCCGACGCCCACCCGGGCTCGTTGTCGTACACGTTCGTGTGGAAGCGGATCTCGTCGGCGCGCAGGAACTTGCGCAACAGCACGAGACCCGCAGTATCAAAGCCCGGGCCGCCACCGTAGAGCGCGATCGTCCATTGACTGCGGCCCACTGTGCGGAAGATCTCGGACCGCAACTCGCTGAGCTCTTCGGTCATCAGCAAGTTGGGCAGGTTGCCGCAGCGGTTGATCTTCGCCTCGATGTACCCGGAGCGCGCGTGCGCATTGTCGAACGACGGCCGCACGCCCGTGTTGGTCGAGGCGCAGAGTCCTTTCTTGAGCTCCGCCGTATCGGGCTTCTCGACACGCGGCAGGCGGCGCAGCAGGTGCGGCAGGAGCTGCTCGCTCTCGCGGTGGATGTACGTGTGCCACACGTGGCGGAAGCGCCGGCTCTCGAGGTTCCACACGGACTTCTTGGGCTGCACGGCGTCGGCGAACTGTAGCCACGGGCACGTGAAGAGCCACCGGCGGCACACGCAGCGCAGCTGCTGCCGCTCGCGCAGCGTCAGGAAGCGCGCGACGTCGACGCCGCAACTTGTATCCATCCTCTCGTGCTATGGCAACGGCGTGCTGTCCAAACGATCTTATTTCGGGTCCAAACGGTTTCATGCGGGACCGCCCCACAATCTGGAGCGGTCGACAAAGCTGGCCAATTGCTTCGCTCCTGGAAGAGCCCGCGCTTTCTGTATGGGCTTCTCTATTTGGAGGCGGCATTTTGGACAATTCTGGCTCCACCATGAGAACTCTGTCAAGTTTATGAATGACATCACAGCGACTTGGATTGCAAGCATCATTCACTCAAGTGGGGGCTGACGAATCGATCAGCCAATCAAAACCATCACTCTTGCCAGTCGAAATCTCTTGTTCTCCCATCTCTGGTTCCGGGGGTCAAACAGACAAGCGACCAAGCGAAGAGCTCATGAGCTCGCCGTCACCGCCGTCCGAGTGGACGAGCGTCGTGACATTCACGCTCAACAGGCGCAAGGTGGAGCTCTCCAATCCAGACCCACAGCTCAAGCTCATCGACTATCTGCGCGACCAGGCGCACCTCACGGGCACGAAGCTCTCGTGCGGCGAGGGCGGCTGCGGCGCCTGCACGGTCGTGCTCTGCAACCGGCCGCTCGACCACGTCGCGCTGTCCACGGACAATGGCACTAACAGCGGCAGCAGTACACGTCCACAGCACGTGGACACACCGGAGGCGGATGTGGTGTACCGCGCAGTGAACGCGTGTCTCTTCCCCGTGTGCGCACTCGACGGCATCGCCGTGACGACGGTCGAGGGCCTCGGCTCGACCTCCACGACTCTCCATGCCGTGCAAACCCGTCTGGCCAAGTCCAACGGCACGCAGTGCGGGTTCTGTAGCCCGGGGTGGGTCATGAACATGTACGAGCTGCTGCGTCAGCACGACGGCGACAGACAAGATGAAAACAGCAAGAGCAAACTCACGAAGCAAGTCGTGGAGGACCACTTCGATGGTAACCTCTGCCGGTGCACGGGCTACCGGCCAATCTTCGAAGCGTTCCACTCATTCGCGGTTGACACAAACAATGCTGTGAGCTCGCTGCAGCTACAATACGACGACAACGAGCACGATGGTGACACGACGGAGACTGAAAGCCTGCCATCAAGCCCCAGCCACCTCGAGCTACTGCAAACGTGCGACCACTTTGAGGACTGGCTGCTGGTCGACTCGGAGAACATTGAGAGCAGTCGCAAGTCCATCTGCGAGGGCAAGTGCTCCAAGCATTCATCGTGCAGCAAGTACCTGGATCTGGAGGACCTCATCCCGCACAAGCCCAACTATATGGCCGAGGACTCGATGTACCACGCAGCCCATGACGAGAAGCCCTCGGACTTCATCGTGAACTTTAAGCCGCGCCCACTGAAATTCGAAGACAAGCAGAAGAAACTCAAGTGGTACCGTCCACTGACGCTCGAGCAGCTCTTCGAGGCGATCCAGGACGGGACCAACAGCTTTGACGACGTCATGTTCATCGGCGGACGCACGGCCTACGGCGTCAGTAAGTACTACAACAGCACAGCACCATACAACCGACCCGACGAGAAGCTTGTGCAGATCGAGCTCAACTACATCCCGGAGCTCAAGAGCGTCGCGGTGCACGAGGACGAGGGCCACGTGGTGGTTGGCGCGGCCGTGACGATCAACAGTCTGCTGTACTTTCTACAAACCTACGATGGCACGGGTAGCGAGGCGCTCACGGAGCTAGGTACGCTCATTGGAAGAGTTGCGAACAACCAGGTGCGCAACTCGGGCACCTGGGCGGGCAACCTGAGTCTCTGCAGACAGCACCCGAGCTTCGTTTCGGACATCGCCGTGGGGCTCATGGGCATCGGCGCCACGCTCACGCTCGTGAACGATAAGCAGGAGAAGCAAACGGGCGTACGCATCGACGAGTATTTGAGCAAGCCGCTGTCGGAGTTCGCGCTCATCGTCTCCATGAACCTGCCCAGCATCGCTATTGCTGGTTTGGACGACCAGGACGTCCAGGCGCACCGGAAGTCCTCCCTCTTCCGGTGCTACAAGGTCGCTCAGCGCTCTCAGAATGCGCACTCGCACGTCAACTGTGCGATCTGGATGCGCTTGAAGACCGACCCCCAGACGCCCAGCGTCGTCACAGACGCCCGCGTTGTCTTTGGTGGCGTGTGCAATCGTCCGTCGCGGTTCCCATTGACGGAGAAGGCGCTCGTTGGCAACAGCATCACGACCGTGACCGTGACTGCAGCCATGGAGCAGC
>JAASFQ010000308.1:0-29251 GCA_023333845.1 Globisporangium polare | reverse complement strand
TGCTGACTGCGGAGGAACACACTGTGAGCGAGCGAGCGAGTGAGTCAAAGCATAGGCGACTTCTTATTCGCCCCCTGGGCAAAGTCAACGTAATGCGGCTGTGTTGTTATGGAAGGTCGCGGCGGTGGCGCGCACACGGCTTCTTGGAGGACGCCGAGCATGGGCGCGTGAGGTGAGACGGTGGAGGGTGCGAGCGCGCGTGTAGAGTCGACAGAGCAGAGGTGAAGAGAGGCTGTTGGCGCACATGCATGTCCGCTGCAGGACGCGCGTTGCACAGCACTCACCCAGGAGGACAGAGGGTTGGTCAAGATGTCGGGCCTCCAGAGGCGTCCTGTCCTCGAAGTGAAATCAGACGGCAGTATATATCGACAATTCAGACATCGTCAAGAAATGAATACAAAGATGAACATACCTCCTACATATAGTAAGCGAAATCTAGATGGGTTTTGCATGGCCACATCTCAGCGAGTGCACTTGTCAGTCAAACACACACACACACACGACACGATGGGCAAGAAGAATGGCGGAGACGACGCGAAGCCTGCGGCAGCGCGCGGCGGCAAGAGCCGCAGCGGTGGCGACACCGGCGGCAGCAGCAAGAGCAGCAAGGGGAAAGGCAAAGGCGGTCGCAATGGCGGAGGCGCGCCGCCCGACCGCGAGCGCGGCGACGAGGAGTCGGAGGCGAACTTTAAGCGCCGGTTGTTCCCCGTGACGCTGCGCATGTGGGACTTCCAGCAGTGCGACTCGAAGCGCTGCACGGGGCGCAAGCTCTGCCGCTTCGGCTACGTCAAGTCCATGAAGCCCGGCCAGCATTTCCGCGGCCTCGTGCTCTCGCCCGCCGGCGAGCACATCGTGTCCCCAGCCGACCGGGTACGCACACCGTAGTGTCCAGTTGATGCATTCATTCTATCCCACGCTACACGATATCTCACATTTGTATGGGCTTGTTATGTATTGCAGGACATCGTCGAGTCGATCGGCATCTCGGTGATCGATTGCTCGTGGGCCAAGGTGCAGGAGCTGCCGTACAAGCAGGTGCGCTCGGGCTCGCACCGACTGCTGCCGTTCCTCGTGGCGGCCAACTCGGTCAACTACGGCCGGCCGTACAAGCTCTCGTGCGCCGAGGCGATCGCCGCGACGCTCTTCATCTGCGGCCTGAAAGACGAAGCCGTGCAGATCATGGAGGAGTTCACGTGGGGCATGGAGTTCCTCAAGATCAACATGGACTGCCTCGAGGCCTACGCCGCGTGCGAGAACAGCGAGCAGGTCGTCGCGGCGCAGAACGCGTATCTGGCGTCCTGTGAGGTCGACCAGGCGGACCGCATGAAGCGCTTCGAGCTGCCACCCAGTATGGACAGCGACAATGAAGACGAGGGCGACGAGGAGGAAGGTGGCAAAAGCCAGGAACAGGTGCAGCTCGACCGCTTTGGCAACGCCATTACGGCCCAGAGAACGTTCAACCTGCCGCGTCTCGATAGTGACGAAGACGAGAGCGAAGAGGAGGAAGAGCAGTACGACCGCTTTGGCAACACGATCCCTCGTGGCAGCAAACAGGTTGTCGAAGAGAAACCACGCGCCCAAGACCAGCTCTTCAAGCAGAAGACCTACGGCGGTGCTGACGACGAGAATGAAGAAGAAGACGACATCGTTGCGCTGACCAAGAACCTGCACCTGGCGGCCGATGCGGTCAAGAAGACGCAAGAGATGCGCGACGCGAGGAACAGCCGCGCGGCTGGAGATTCCGATGTGGACGCGTTCGCGTACTCGTCCATGGCGGACGTCGAGCGCCAGCAGCTGGCTACCGTGTGTCTCGAGAAGACGGCGATCGCGGTCTCGGGTGACGCCGTGCTGCAGCTCCCCGAGTCGGTCTTCCTCCAGTGGAACGCTAGTGCCCAGCAACAGCAGGCGGGTGCCAGTGCTGAGGAGGTCGATGCCGAGAAAGAGCCAACGCCAGTGGAGCAATAGAGATACCTCTCTTAGTCAAGGCGCACTTGTATCGGCAAACCCAGGTGTGCTATTCATTTTGTGTGTGTGTGTTTCTAATGCATCAACAGATCAAGCCTAGCACTCTCTATTGGGATTCCTGTGTCATCGTTGACTCACTTCCTGGCCGTCATAGCAGCAGCAGCAGCAGTGGACGGTGTCTGAGTGGTGGTACTGGTAGAGGATGCAGCCGCAGCTGAGCTGGGCCGGATGGGTCCGCTGCCGCCGCGCTTCTTCTGCCAGGACATGACGGAGAACTTGGGGCTCTTGGGCACCGTCAGGCGCTGCTTGAGCACCTTCTTCTCACCCACTGGCTGCTGCTGGAGTTGCTGGAGTTGCTGAGGGAGGAGCTGTGAGGCCGATCGTTGGGTCTTGAGCGTCGAAGATGATGATGACTGCACCGGTGGCGCAAACACGACGGAGTCGTCCCGCTCGACCTCGCTGTGGCTGTTCTGGTACTGCTGGTCCTGTGGCTGTTGGGGTCGCTTCATGGTCGCGAGCATCTGGTTGGCCGACTCGGTGAGCGTCTGGCCGTTGCCCGCACGCTGAGCTCGGATGAGCGAGTTGGTCGTCCCCACGAAGGCCGCCGTGCTGTTGTTGGTGCCAGAAGCAGCAGCACTATTACTGCTGCTTGCTGCAACGAGACTCGAGCGTGTGCGTGTGGGGCCAGCAGATGCGGCCCTTCGAATAGGTGGATGCCCAAGCTGCCCAGAGCCATCGGAAGGTACTTCCTGGCGGCTTGTTTGAACTCGGACTCGCGAGTTTGCGGCTGGACTTTGAGCCAGAGAACCACGTAGACGTCTCCTCTCAGTGTCACTGTCTGAAGACGATGGCGAAGATGAGGAGGGGGAAGAGGAACACTCCGGGTTGTTCCGCGCTGTGCCTGCGTTGCTGCTGCCGACGTTGCTGGTTCGAGACACGAAGAGCTGGGTCGAGCCCAGTCGTTGACTCGAACCCGTCGAGTCTGTGCCTCCTGGTCTGGAGAGCGACGAGATGAGCGCCTTGGAGCGCTCGCTCAGTGCAATCGCCGCCGCGATGGCCTTCGCGGGGTCAGGCACATTGCTATTTGCATCAGCAGTAGCACCAGACCGAGGAAGCCTGTTCTCAGTTATTGTATGGGAGTCCGGTTCTGGCGCTGGAGCCTGAGTGAACAGGAAGCCTTGTGGTGCAACCTGCTCCTTCACTGCTGCTCGTGATGGAGACTGAGCGTCTGATTGCTCAGTCAAGAGCTGAGCTCCGCTCTGCGAGTGATGTATTGTCACTCTTCCGTGCTGTAGCTGATTCTCTTGCTGATTCGATACAAGTGCTCCAGTCGCCAAGCCACCACCACCACTAAGACCCTGCTGGCGAGGCACCGGCGGTTTGGTCGTCGTGCGTATCCGCTGGCGGTTCGAGCCAATCGCGATAGCAGAACTCGCTCCAGTACTCGTGACGATAGAGCCCACCGTCGATGTCACGTCCCTTCCTGTTGACTGAGTATTCTGCGGTTGTTCCTGGTTCTGAGACGAGGTCAGGGGCTGGCGCAGCAGCGAGTTGATCATGCTCATACCCGCAGAGCCACACAAAACTCTCGCCTGTGTCTTCAGGTCCTTAGTGGCTCCAGGCACACTAGCGCCTGGCATGGCCCCAGTCTGGCGCTGGTGAGCCTGGCTGAGCTTGTCCTTGGGCAGCTGCTTGGCTCCAATCGTATGGCTGCCAGCAGAAGCCCTCTCGCGGAGCTTCTCCTCACTGACCTCGTTATCGATCGCGGCTGTGTGTGCGACGCACTTGCGGAAGCTCTCGACCTCCTTGACGATGAGCGCGCGCAGGTCGAGCTTTGTGAGCTTCTTGTTGCCATCGAAGGAGAAATCGAGCCCCCGCGAGTTCGCGTGTGGGTCTGCTCCCTTGTACTTCTTCTCAATCGCCTGCATGTAAGGGTGTGCGAGCGCGTCCTGGGCCGTGATTCGCTTCGCCGGGTCGAACTCGAGCAGCTTCTCGAGCAAATCGGCCGCGTCATCACCTGCTGTGGGGAAAATGGTGCGAAATGGGACCTTGGGCTTCTTGCCGAGCGACTTGAGGAACCGCTGCGCCTGCGCGCTCTTGATGCGTGTCGTGGCTTCGGCTGGCGGCGTGCCCAGCACGTCGAAGATGAGCGCGAGCTGGTGCAGGAAGTTCTTTCCGGGGAAGAGCGCCTTGCGCCCGAGGATCTCGGCGAAGATGCAGCCGACGGACCACATGTCCACGCTCTGGTCGTACAGGCCGTCGGGTTGCAGCATGAGCTCCGGCGCGCGGTACCAGCGCGTGACCACGTGCTCCGTCATTGGTGCGCGGTCAAGCGGCCGAGTGCCTGGGTTTGAGGAGCCTGAAGTTGAGGAGCCTGAGGACGAAGCTGCTGGGGCGGAGCGAGGGCGCTCGAGCGTGGACGTTATCCCCGTCCCCGTTGTTGAGCTGTGTTGGTGAGACTTTGGGAACTTTCGAGCCAGTCCAAAGTCGGCGATCTGTCCATCCAAGCGAGACACATGGCAAATGAGTGGCTATCAGACAGAGGAGGACACTTTCATATGTCGCACATGACGCCACGCCACGTCACATGTACCTTGAGCTGGCAGGTCTTGCTGAGCAGCAGGTTGCCCGGTTTGAGGTCGCGATGGAGCACGCCGTTGTCGTGGAGGTACTTGACGCCGCGCAGCAGCTGGTGGAGAAAGTACTTGACGTGCGACTCGGAGAGCGCCTGCGAGCTCTGGATCACGCGGTGCAGGTCCGTGTCCATGAGGTCCATCACGATGTAGAGCTCGTCGTCCTTGAGGTTCGTTGACAGGTTGTGGATTGAGATGATCTATGGGATATACAAAAAGAGAGAGAGAGAGCTTAGCTTCGCTTAGTCTACTGCTTAGAGACAGCCCAACCGATGGGCTTAGCCTTACATTCGGATGCCTGCCCAGCAGCTGCAGCAGCAGCACTTCGCGCAGCGTGTGCTTGGCGTCCACCGTGCGCTTGGCCATGGGTGACACCTTCTTGATCGCCATGCTCAGCCCCGTCTCGCGGTCCTTCGCAGCGCTGTTGGGGATGATGAATGAATGATAGCGAGAAGCCTTAGTTTTCAAATTGCAAGCCTCAGTGGGTCTAGGTGGTTGGGCACAGAGACGTACCAGACGATGCCGTAGGAGCCCTTACCCAGCGGGTTGATGAACTGGTAGCGCGCGTCCACTTTAAAGAGACTGCCGTAGACTTTGAAGCCATTGCAGCCGCCTGAGCTGGTGTTGTTGCTGCTGCTGTTGTTAATAGCAGTCGAGTCTTTCGTGGCGGTGCTGGTGCTGTGGTCAAAACCAGCGTGCGCCATCGTGGAGGTTGCAAACGCTGTCGCCATTTGCTACTTCTTTGTACTCGTGTCCTCAGCAGCGCAGCCTCGTCGGCAAGGACATTAACGCGAGCTGGTGGTATCGGTTGGAGCTCTTCGTGGCTGCTGGAGATCGAGGTGCTGGTGGTCAGACTTGGGTGGGGCTACGCTGGCATGGTGCAGGCGATGACGCGCTGCGTTGCAGGGCGGAGCACGCGGGTCAATCACATCTCGGCGCATGCCACTCACGCACGCTGCGAGAGCTATTTGCGTGTTGGCCGACCACCAAGAATAGGTTCAATCGAAAAATGGCCAAGCCCATCACTCTCACTCCCACCTTCGTGCAACATTCTCGCGCCTTTTTTTGAATTGAATTGCTGGCAGAAACCAAAACGAGGCTCCTCAAAAAGACAAGCGGCACGCACGATGAGCGCCGAGAGCAGTCGCTTCACGCACCTGCTGCAGCCGATCCGGTACGAACTGCGCTCCACGCGTCTGCTCATCCGGCGCTTTCGATTGACACCCTGCGCGTCGCTATACGTGCAGTGCAGCGCGCAACACAAGCCGCTACCATTCCTTGTTTCTGCCGCAGATGTGCTAACGTTTCACCATATTGCTGTCGTTGTGGATATCGCCATGTTGATACCGCTGCGTGCGTGTGTGTATATATATATATATATGATACAGGGACCTGAGCAAGAACTGGAACATTGACTTGGCGCAGGAGCTGGAGGAGTACCTCGATGAGCTCGAGCACCTAAACATCGCGTTCGATCCGCAGGACGACGGCGACGCGTCGTCGTCCCAGCAGTTCTCGCAGTCGAGCATCGCTTCGAGCCAGGGGACTGGCGGCGCACGCGTGATGAACTTTGCCGAGGCCGCGCTGCTCATTCAAGGCACGAGCGCGATCTACAGCCGCAAGGTCGAGTACTTGTACGCGCTCGTGTTCCAGACGCTCGCGCACCTGTCCAAGCAGCAGGACCGCAACCACCACGGCGAGAGTCAGGACGGCACAACTGGAGACAATGGCGACGGGGGTAGTGATCCAAATGGCGGTGGTGGGGACGCGCATGACATCTTTCTCAACCCGCTGCCGATGTTCGACGAGCTGGATGAGGCGCGCAACATCACGCTCAAGTCCAACAGCATCGAGACGCAGCGACCGAAGAGCGGCGGCGCGCTTGCCAAGAGCAACACCAACATCCAGTGCGTGTCTTTGGTTTGCTATAGAGAGAGGTGTGTGCGGAGAAGGCCCTTTTGACTGACAGAGGTCTGTTGTGTGTGCTTGCGCTGCATGATCTGCATACAGAGCGTCGATCTCACTGATGGGGTCGCTGATCCCAGACGAGCGTGACCACGGCGAAACGTTCAAGCTGCTGTCGTGCAACTTGCACCCAAGCGGCGTGCTGCTGCTGGACGAGACGAGCAAGAAGTACCTCGGGTATGGCGAAGGCGACGACGATGGCGAGAGCGGTCAGAGAGGGTTTGGATCCGCGTTCGCGAGGGAGAGGCTGAAAAATCCGGTCGCGGCGCTAAACTTTGACAGTGTTGCAGATGATTTCTTCATGGACGGCGGCGCTGACGATGGTCGCCACCTTGAAGATGATGATGACGATGATGGAGGTGGTGTGGACTATGGATACAACGACGAAGACTATGGCGCTGAAGGTGGTGGCACTGCTGAAGGTAAGGACGATGCAGACGCCCCCGAGATCGGACGACAGGTGACGTTTGCTTCGGCCCCAACGTATTCAGCCAGAGTGCATCATGAAGAACGCGATCCGTGGGCGCCGCTCGACCCGTATGACGCCAGCTCGGCGACGTCGCGACCGTTTCGAAAAGGACGCTCGTACCCAAAGCGCAAGAAGGAGAAGATCAAGAAGTCCAACAAAAAAGGCAAGGACGACGAGGACGAAGAGGTCATCGACGGGCTTGACGATCCGCAGTTCAAGGAGCGGTTCTTCTTTGGAGCATCTCGTCCGCAGTGGTCCTCGTGGGTGTGGACAGAGACCAGGGAGAATGCGCTGGAGAGCAAGTTGAAGAAGAAGTTCTGCAAGGCGCCGATGCTCGTGAAGAGCTGCGACGAGCTCTGGAAGATCGAGACCAAGTGGAAGGGCCTGCTGCGTCGCTGCGAAGCCAAGGAGGAGCAGAGCGCGCAGGCCATGCTGCTGCAGGAGAAGGCTGAGGAAGAAGAGGAGCAGATGCACGCGCTGGGCATGAACATGGTGAACGGCACGAACGCTCTGGATCTGGACGTGAATGAGGACGGTGATAATGACTCCAGCGCCGATGATTACGACGGAGGTGCGGGTTTCGAGACTGGCGGCGACTGGGATCAGGGCGACAATAACTTCGAGAGTGCGCCAGCGAGCTACACGGACACATCGGCCGATGGCTACGACCTGAAAACCAACGACGACCCTGACCGCCCTCTCAGCTACGAAGACATCTGCCGGCAGCACATCAAGACGTTCATGCAGGGCACGGAGAAGTACGTGCGCGAGACGAACCTGAGCAAGCAGGTGGACGAGTGGCAAGCCAAGCTCAACCCGATCCTCAAGGAGCAGGACCTGCATCCGCCGTTCGACATCCACACGTACGGCCGCGACATCATCGGCCACTTGGAGGAGGAGATCAAGGTGAAGCAGGAGGAGCACAAGATCAAACCGAAGCGGAAGGCGCGTGCCATCTCGGAGGAGGCAGAGGACGACGACGAAAAGACACAAGATGGCGAAGTGACGATTCCGTTCGGAGAGATCGTGGGCGGCATGAGCCAGTACCAGGTCTGCCGGATGTTCCTGGCGTCCCTGCAGCTCGCGAACAACGGGAACGTGCACTTGGTGCACGGCCACAGTGCTGCCGAGCAGATCAAGGTGCCGTTCCAGATGCAGCTGCTCTCGACGTCGAATGTGTACGAGTCGATTCAGCAACAGGAGGGATAAGGTTCCATTTCAATGAAAACTTTGGAAGTAGCAGTGTGGCGTCCTCCTGATACTGATAGCAGCAGCTCCACTTTGGCGTGAAGAAGGTTAGTTGCATGCATGCCACATAGCTCAACTCGATGCGTGCACCTCAATCGGACATTGAGGTGCAAGCATCGAGTTGAGCTATGTGGCGCACACCACACTGACTGGTCGCGTGACAAGTCGCTCGCTGTGTGCGTGCTTGAAGAAAGCCTTGTGAAGAAGAATGGACGACGTGATCAAGAGCCTTGGGCTGGGCCTCGCGCTCGGCCTCGTGCTCATCACGGTGCTCGCGGCCTTCCCTGGCGAGCCATTCGACTACGACAGCAGTAGCAACAAGACCATTAGCAGCAATGGCGGAACGAAGAAGCGCGAAGCTTACGATACCGAAGCAGCCGCGGATGAAGTCGTCGACACGCCGCAAACGCCACCAGCCTCGCCTTGCTCGCATCCAGCAGTGGATGCTGATAACGCCACCAAAGTGTCGGAATGTTCCACCGCAGCAACCTCGTCGATATCGAACCCCAAAGCAGCAGCGCAACAAGACGCCGAGAAGGAGCGCCAGAGGGAGAAGATCCGCAAACTCCAGACGCTGCTCGGGCTCGAGAAGCACAAGATGGACGAGCTCGTCGCGCGCGCTGAGGCAGATGCTAGCGCCACCACTTCGGCTGCTGATACTTCGTTCTCGGCCACGTCCACCTACGGCGGATACCTCGACGTTGCCTTCTACCTTCTCATCCTCGCGGCGCTCGTGTACGTGCTCCAGAGCGAATATGAGATCGACGTGCTGCATCTGGTTGCTCACATGTTCCCGCGCGAGGTCGAGACGGCGACGCAGGTGCTCAGTAAGCCCACGAGGTGGTTCTTCCAGCAACTCACAGGAGTCACTAATCCATAGCCAGGTCCTTCCATGCAACCCACACATAACGCCTGAAGGCAAAGCTCGTTAAGGGTCTTCCCTTACCACCCACCCGTTTCTCGTACACTGTACCAAATCTTGTCCTTGGGAAATGGTTCTCTACAGAAGACGCTGCTCGGCAGCACGGGCGTGGCCCTCGAGCCCCTCCATCCGCGCCAGCAGCGCCGAGTCCTGCACGAGCGCCTGCGATGCCTGCGCGTCGTCGATGCGCATCCACGTGCGGATGCGCAGGAATGTGTGCACCGAGAGCCCGCCCGTGTACTTGGCAGTGCCGCCCGTCGGCAGCACGTGGTTCGGGCCGGCGCCGTAGTCGCCGAAGACCTCAGCCGCGCGACCGCCGATGAAGAGTCCGCCGTAGTTGGTCACCTGGTCCGCCACCTCCTGGTAGTTCTCCGTGATCACCTCCAGGTGCTCCGGCGCGAGCACATCCGACACGGCCACGCAGCTCGCCATGTCCGGGCACAGCACGGCAAAGCCCTGCAACAAAGTAGCAAGGTGTCAAGTGTCAGTACCAAAGTACCCCCAAAAAATCAACCATAACGACACACTCGGATACCAAAAGTATCAAACATATCAACAACAGAGGCAAACGTACGTTCTTGACGCTGACGCGCGCCGTGGCGGCCGTCGGGAGCGTCTCGAGCTGCTTGAGGATGGCCGCGTTGACGCCGTCGACCACCTGCTGGCTCGTGGTCACGAGGATCGGCACGGCGGCCGTGTCGTGCTCGGCCTGCGCGAGCAGGTCCGCCGCGATCGTCTCGACGTTCGCGCTCGCGTCCGCGATCACGAGGCACTCGGACGGGCCGGCGAGCATGTCGATCGCGCACTTGCCGAACACGAGCGACTTGGCCGCCGTGACCCACTTGTTACCTGGGCCGACGATGATGTCGCACGGCGGGACGCCGCCCACGCCGTAGGCCATGGCCGCGATCGACTGCGCGCCGCCCACCGCGAGGAAGTAGTCGGCGTCCGACAGGTACGCGGCAGCGAGCGTGGCGAGCGCTGGACGCGGCGAGGCCACCACGACCGTCTTGACGCCGGCCACGCGCGCCGTCACAGCCGTCATGAGCACCGACGACGGCAGCGGGTACTGTCGTAAATATACACACAGAATGGCAACGCGTTAGAGACCACCGCATCGAGACAGCAAATAGGCAGCGCTCCATCAACGCAGCACTTACGCGTCCGCCTGGGGCGTAGCAGCCCGCGGCGTTCATGGCCGAGACGTCCTGGCCGGCGAAGCCGCCGGCGATCTTCTGCTGGAAGTTCTGGATCGACGCGCGCTGCGCCTGCGCGAACAACTTGATGCGCTGCGCCGTGCGCTCGAGCACCTGCTGCTCGTTGGCCGGCAGCTTGAGGTACGCCTCGTGGAGCTCCTGCTTGGAGATGAGCACGGGCTGGTCGAGCGCCGCGATGTCGCCGAGGCGCACGGCGTGCTGACGCAGCGCGTCGATGCCGTTGGCGCGCACGTCGTCCACGATGGCGCGCGCGTCCACGAGCGCGCGGGCGTCCACGGGGTCGTACGCGAAGCTCGCGACCTGGTCGGGCGTGATCTGCGTCAGCGGCTGGGCGGTGGTGGCGTCGGACATGGCCGCTTGTCTTGCGTCTTGCGTCTTGCGAGCTTCTTCGGTTGGCTTCCGAGCGAACAATGGAGACAACCGAGTTGTCAATCACTCGATCAAAACCCAAACGGGTGTGACAAAACACCCGTTCGGGTGGTTTATGTGGAGAAAGGACCCATGCGGGTTTTGTCAGCGGAGTTGTATTGTCACTCTCTTATAGATAAATAGACAGCCGAGCTTCTTTTGGATCCACCAATCAAATCGCACAAACATGTGCGTCACGTTTTTCTGCGATGTGATTGGCGGATGTCGGACCGAGCTCAAAATAAACACCGTCTCGAAGACATCTTGCTTTCAGCTGGATGCGAGCCGATGTGGATGTTTGTCAAACCCACTTCCAAAACCTACAACCCGATAAACCCGAGTCAGGTTCGCGAGCCATTCCATTACAGAACCCTATCTCTTTCGGACGGGCTGTATGAACCCCGTTTTCCGCAGCGCAATCGTCTCGAATCGCCCCAAAACAGTTGGTTTTGGGTATGTCAGATCCTCCATTCTGGGTAAATCTCGCTGCAGTCGAGGAAAACCCAGGGTGCATGGGAGTTTCGCACACACACACACACACTTCGGCTTTGCGCACGTGTTGCGCGCCGCATGCGTGCGCGAACGCCACGTGAAGCTCGCAGCATCCGAGTTGATCGACAGTCGAGGTATCCTTCGTTGTTCAGCATTCGTCTGTGCGCCCGTTTCAGTCATGCGGTTGGACCAGGGAGCGATTCCTGGTACACCCCGAAGCGGTTCATCCGAACTCGTGACGCAATCGAAGTCACGCCCGCAGTAACACGTGGGGCGTTCAGGAGTTGGCTTGAGATGCGGTTGACCCGCCGGCTGCGCTATGCGCCATCGCCTGCACCATGCCAGCGTCGCCCCACCCAAGTCTGACCACCAGCACCTCGATCTCCAGCAGCCACGAAGAGCTCCAACCGATACCACCAGCTCACGTTGACGTCCTTGCCGACGAGGCTGCGCTGCCGAGGACACGAGTACAAAGAAGTAGCAAATGGCGGCAGCAGGACATACAGGCAATCAGAGAGAGAGAGAGAGAGAGAGCTGCTGTGTTGATCTCTTGCGGTGCGCGGACACATTGGAAAAACCTGAAAACCTTTCGGCGAGCGAGTTCTGTCAGTTGTCTCTGCTTCTGTTTTGTACACATGATGGAAAGACCTCGCCACGGGCTCTGCAGCTCGAAATTGAATTCTGGAGTGCGGCTTCTTCGTTCGCGCGCTTCGTCAGGAGATCGGCGAATGTGTAGGAGAGGTTTTTGGCTGGTAGCATTTGCTCTGCTGCATCTGGAGCTGGAGCTTGACGAGATGTGGCTGGAACCTGGCGACCTCGACGAGCTCCACGGGCTCTCAGCCTCCCTGCACCCTCCCACAGGAATTCAAATATGTCTGAATAGCCCAGGAAGTAGCACTTCGCGTGAGCAGTCAGGCAAGAGGAGAGCGGTGATGGCAGACAAGGCAAAGAGCTCGTGAAAGCCAATCTCTTCTTCATCACCTCTTGTTAATTCACGGTGCTCCTCCCACGTTTGAAGAGCTCCCGTCGCGCGTCCGGTCGGTCTGTGCTCGCGCCGCTGATGAGGTCCTCGTCCTCCGAAGTTGGCAGGCCAAGGTAGTTCGCCGAGTCGAACTGACGCACTTCGTTGGCGCTCTCCATTGCGCGCGGGGTCTGGTCGTCGTCTCCCTGTTCGTCGCCATGCTCGCGGCCGCTGCTGCCATCTCGTGCAGTCTCGACGCCCGCGAGCTGCTTGAGGTGCTTGCGCGCGCCGTGGCGACCCTGGCTGATGATGTGCTTGGCCTCCAGCGTGTCGAGCTTCTCCAGATGCGCCAGCAGCTCCATCGTGGCGCGGTAGATGTAGCACGCGGGTACTTCCTCCTCCGCGATGCCCCCTGTCTTGACGTTCAGGTTGCGCTTGCTGTTCGCTTGCTGCTGCTTGTCCTCTTCGTCGTTGCTGGCAGCGATCGCGCTCAGGTTGCGCAGCGCATTGGTCGAACTGCGAGACGCTCTTGCGGCATTGCTCAGCGACAGCGTGTGCAGCAGCGTGGACATGACCGACGGCGTGGCCTCTGCTGTGGTCCACTCGAGTTTGTTCTTGGCGCGGTACTCGGGGAAATCCAGCAGCAGCTCCTCGTACGGGTCGTGGTCCAGCCGGTAGAGCTCTGACGTCGTGAGCGCAACGCAGGTCTCGTGGCGCGGCAGGCCGTACAGCAATGCCAGCTCGCCAAAGAACTCGCCTTTCTCCTTGGTCACCTCGCACTTGTCCTGCTTGACCAGGATGCGGCCGTACGAGATGAAGTACATGCTGCGGTCCACGTCGCCGCGGATCACCACCTCCTCGCTCTCGGAGCAGACCACGAACGTGAGCCGCACCAGCAGCGCGCGCAGAAAGTGCACGTCGAGCGCGTGGAAGATGCTCACTTTCCACGCGAACCGGTGCAGCGTCGCGTACACGACGTCCTCCTGCAACGTGCGCGAGATGTTGGCGATGGCATCGAACTCCTCCTCGCCGCGCCGGCGCCGCCAGATGCTTGCGTAGTACTGCTTCACCTGCTTCTTCAGGCCCTTGGGCACCTCGTTGAGCACCAAATAGTGCTGCAGCTCCGACAGGTTCTGCTCGAAGATGGCTTTCCGCTTCGAGTGGAACTGGTACATCTCGCCGTGCGCGCCCACCAGCGTGCCGTAGATATAGATACTCCACAGGATCACCGTAATCTCCACGAAGAGCTCGATGAGGTTCATGGACACGATATCGCCGTAGAAGAGCGTCGTGATGGAGCCGATCGCGAAGTGCATGGCGCGGTAGTACTTGCGCGTCAGCGTCACGTGGTCAAGATCCACGGCCCCCGAGTGGCTTAACGAAGCAGCAGCTTCATCGGCTTCAGAGATCGACTCGACGAGCATCCCAGATGTCGAGAGCCACGAGTACGCGTAGTCGTGGTACGCCTTCTCGCTCATCGCGAACCAAAAGCAAGCGATAAAGTGCCCCATCATCAGATAGGAGGCCAGCGAGCGCACGAAGAACAGCCTGGCTTCTGCGGCAGGCACTTTCATGTCGTAGACGGCGTACTGGATGAGGCTGTTCGAGAGCGGCTCGATGCGAGTCGCATGGAGGATCTTGTTGAGCCGCAAGAAGCAGAGATGCTTCCACTTGTCTGGATATGCCATCGTCGAAAGCGACAGCCCCATTCCAAAGAGCACAAAGTCTAATGGGACGAGCGCAGCGAAGTCGTACCGAAACTCTGCATCGAAGACCACCGATTTCAGCAGTGAGAGAGCCGATATGAGCTTCAGCTCTCCCTTTTCTCGGAGAAGAATGATCCGCGTGAAGTGGCTGGATTGTTGCACTTTACGCACCAAGTTCAGCAAGCACAATACGTCGATGAAGTACTCGACACCTGACCACGCTCGAAGCGACGAAGCTGGTAGCTTGACCAGGTCGTTCACGAAGCAAACCTTGAAAGGCGCGACGACGCCGAAGTACAGCGCGACCAGCAGCATCAGCAGATCCCACGCTTTGCCGACTTTCTTGACCAAGATCAGGAACTCCTCAGAATTGACGTGAGCGTGGCTATTGCTTTGGCTTGTTTGTCTCAAGATTCGCTGCCACCGCACTGAAGAGTGCCGGCGACTGGAGAATACCGAGGACGATCGTGGCATGAGCGCGCGCACTTTTTGACTGGTCGGCGATGATACGGAACGGGATTTGATATGCTCGTGAGAAGAGCTGGCTGAATGGTGCTTCTCACCACTTGCTGCTGAATCAGTGTGGCTCCATCGATGATAGCTGCGGTACAGGCGAAAGAGAGTGGAGAACTTGGGGTGCTTGCATCGCTGCAAGATCTCGAAATCAATTCCAGCTGGTCCGCGCAGTGTGCTCTCGATACCGGATGCAGCTCGACGCGTTGTACTTCGAGCTGTCTCTTCTTTTTGCTTCGCTCGCTCAAAGAAGCTGGTATCGAACGATGGTAGAGACTGACACCGCGTCATCCTCGTCAGCAGAGCGTTCTTCTCGCTCCCGCCAGATTTAGCAAGCAAAAATGTACTCGAGCTCATGTCGAACGGTTGGCCGAAGCGAAGCATTCGAGGGTGGGCCGCCAAGCCCACGGCTGATGCATCCGCCTCCTCTTTGATCTGCAAGGATGCGACTGAGGCTGTTTGCAGCATGGGAACTTGGTTGTGATCATCGTCTTGATGACGGATATTCACTTCATCGAGGCGCGGCTTCACGTGGCGTAGACGGAAGTCGTCGTTGTGGACGGAGTGCATCCTTACCAGCGGCTTTGGCATGCGCGGGCCTTTCATGGTCTCAATCGGCAGGTGCAGTCGCCTCGAGTGTCGACGCGTCAGCACGGAGCTTCTTCGAGTGGCTTTCCCGTCTGGTGTCTCATCAGCTACTCCTAAGGTTGTCTTTGAGTGGCGATGCTGGAAACGACCACTTCCCTGCGGTGGAATAAGCTCGTTCATCATCTCAACGATAGTGTTTTTCACGGACGCCAGGTACATGGATCGTTTCCAGCACTCGGTCTCCAGTAAGCTCATCCGTTGGTCATCGATTTGGTTGCGCACGTGCTTGTTCACCGGGTTGACTTCCACAAAGAACTGCTGAAACACCAAGTCGAGCGCCTTGGACGGCCCCTTCTTCTTGGTGGAGGTCTGGTGCGGACCCAGCGACGGCAGGTGAAGACGCGACGGACCCATTTCTCTCGCCGACTTGTTCCGGAAACTCTTGCCGCTTCTCTGCGATGTATGCTCGGCCTGCAGGATTGCGAGGTACTGGCGGTATTTTGACACGTACGCATCTGCTTTTGCCAGCAGGTACTTCGCTTTCTTCTCCAGTATCGCAGATTCGGATGTGTGGAACGATTTGCCTCGTTTCAACTTTGGCGCGTTGATCTTGCTGGTCGTTGCCATCATGCCGCTCAGGTTTTGAGATATCTTTCGCGTCAGGATGAGGTGCTTGGTCTTCGTCGCTATCTTCAAACAGCTGTCGTGGTATCGCTCGATTCGATCCTTCACCCAGTCCAGAATCGCATTGAGCGCATACTTCTGCACTTGAATCTCCGAGGTATCTCCGCTCGCTGCCCAGAGTTCGTCCCAGTTGTGCTTGGAGATGTGCAGAACTTCGCAAGAAGTGACCGCTTTGACACTCGCGATGCGACGTTGCTGTGGCAGAAAGAACGCGACCTCGCCGAACAAGCAGCCTTCCATCAGCACAGCGATATTTGTCACCGACTCGGTCCAGAACACGCCAGCCAGCCCTTTCCGCATGATGCAAAGCCTGCTCCCGAAAGTATCTTCCACCACAATGTCGTCTCCTGGGATGAACATCTCAGAGCCGAGTCGTAGCGCCAGGTTGTTCACTTGGGAGTACGTCAGGAACCGGCTGATTGGTAGCGTCACAATCGTAGCGCCGTAGATTTCGTGCATCAGCTTGAGCTTCAAATTCGCTGGCAGATCGTGTACGACTTCATCCAGATCTCGTCCACGCGTCTGCTCCAACTGGACCTTGAAGAAGAGAGCAACTCGTTCGCGCAATACCGCTGGTAGAGCGTGCTCTTTGGCAAAGTGCTCAAAGCTTTCAATCCGGCTCTTGTGCTCTTTTGCTTCCTTGTTCACGTCGATGATAAGGTCGGACAGCTCTCCGACGATGTGGCCCATCACGAAAGTACAGCAAAGGCAGGTGATGATCGCCCATATCGTACCCAAGCTACCACGCGGGACAATCTCGCGAGATCCGACGAGCGTCAGGGTCGTCAGCGCCCAGTAGAACGACCGAATGTAGAGCGATCCGATCGAGTGGTGATACACGTGGAGGAAATGGTCAGTCTCCAGCCAGCAGAACTCGCTCTGTGCGCACTCGTAGTCGGAGATCCAGAAGAAGATCGATGCTGCGTAGTGCGCGATCAGCAAGAGGAAGAAGAGCAGCTTCAGCGGACTCAAGTACGACGACACATTCTGCGACGCGAACATCTGCTGAATCTGGATAATCATGTCGTCGATGTACGTCCACAAGTCATAGCAACGGATAAGGCGCGGTAACCGGCACATAGCCGACGCGAACTGGTGATGACTGTCGATCACGTACAGCGGTAGCGAAGCAACCAGATCCATCTTGAGCCGAGTGCTCTTGCGGTACTGAGTGTTGACCTCTTTGCGGTAGGCGAGGTTCTCAAGCCCGGCCTCCACGCACCCAAAGTAAAACAGCTTCAGGTAGATATCCGCCGCGAAGAAGACGTCGCACACGATGTCTGTAACCCACATGGCGGTGAACAGCCCGGCGGACATGTGCATGTGCGAGTGGAACGCGATCCGGAAGATGACGACGAATGCGTTGTATATGTTGCAAAACGTGAGGAAAATGTTCCACACGCTTTGAACGTTCATCCGCATTTCGTCTGCGTCGACCGTCCGACGAGAGGAGGCTGCTCCAGATGCATGGCTCGCCATGCCGTTAACCAGCCCAATGTCTTTTTGGTGGAACATAGTGGTGGTCGCGATGACGTGTGGCTGAAGCTTGATGTTCTCGAGGTTCCGCGCGATTCGTCGCCGACGAGACATGTCTTCGGCCCAAAGCTGATGAGCTTCGCTCTTGATGTCTTTGATGTCGTCAGCAAACTTGAGTAGAATCACGTCGAACTGGTCTCTCGTCATGACCGATGCGTGGATGTGCGATACTGCTACCAGGGTTGTTGGGTGAGATCGTTTCAGCAGGAACTCATTTACGCCGTAGCAGTCTCCGTCGTGAAGAGCGCCAACTGGAACCTTCTTCGACTGGAAGAACACGTTCACTTTGCCGTGCAAGATGACGAAGAATTCCTTGCACGCGTCCCCTTCGATGACAATGGTTTCGCCGTTTTGGTACGTGCGGTGCCGAAATTTCCCCGTCACCTCTTCGAGGAATTCGCGACTCGCCGAGTCAAACAGAGTGATGCACTTCGTTGCCTCCGAGTGCAGCAGTGACGAGATCTGGTAGCAGAGTTGGTCCGGCAAGTGCGTCAGCAGCTGCGACTCGTACGCCTTCTTCCGTCCGGTGAACTGATTGTGATAGAAGCGACGGATTTCGACGCGGAGCTCCTCCGAAATGCGGAGGTGCTCCATGATGTTGTTCAGCGTGTTGAGCTTCTCAACGTGATGGTGCTGGCTCGCCATGAGGTTCGAGATCGTGCTCGACATCGCTCCGACGACGCCGAAGTTGATGATGCCTCCGACGAAGATCCAGAGAGCTGCAAAGTAGGTTTCAGCGGTAGAGAACGCCACTATATCTCCGTAGCCAACACTCGTGAGAGCGACGACGGCCCAGTACAGCGATCGAAGGTACGCAAACGACGTCTTGTAGAACGAGTTCGAGTCCTTGATCGGGAAAGTCGAGCCAATGTGTCCATAGCAGTCGAACTTGACCCAGGAGCAGTTCTGGAAGTTGGTCGCCATGTACAAACAGCTCTGCCTGGTCAAGTCACTGGCAGTGACTCCATCGCCCACTTGGCTGCCGTTCGACGAAAGAGGCATCCACGCCATGATGAACCAGATGCACCCGCTCATGTGAAGCGTGAGAGTCACTCCAAGTAGCAGCGTTACCACAAGCTGAAACTTCGAGCTCATGCCGTAGTAATCACCGAGGTCTTGAATCAACTCCAGAATGTAGCGTACTCGAAAGAGTCTGCCAACTCGGAAGAGCCACGAGTAGTCTTCGATATTGCCTTGAATCGTCTCCATCACCAGCGACATCGGAAGAACTGCAAAGAGGTCCAGATAGAACCCGTTCGCCTTGTACGCTGCAAAGATCATCTCCGAGTCGACGACGTTCAACATCACTGTCGGATCCAAGTACGCGAAGAATCGGGCTCGAAGAATGATGTCCACCATGAAGAACAGCTCTACGACGAGCGCCATCGCGTACCGGGCACCGATTTCTTGCTCGACGAGAAAGTTTCTCTGTGCGTCGTGATTCGAAATGAACACGATGTAGTACGGCACCTCGAACGCGATGTAGATGATCCCAAGAAACCGCAGAAGATCCCAGCGTACACGGAATGTCGAGCTTGGAAGGCGCCACACGATTCCCAAATGGGCAAAGTCGGAGCCGCTGCTCCCACTGGCTCCGTTGGCTCCGTCGTCACCACCGCCTCCTCGCAAGCCGAGCAGCTTCTTTGTTTTTCGCAATTGCGTGGAGTACTTCTCGAAGATGTCTGCCATCCGACCCAGTGTCACCTTCTCTCTTCCACGGTAGAAGTGCGAGATCGCAGCGTCAAACTTGGACTTGTCGAGCACGTACAACTCGCAAAACGTCTTCGCCACGGCTTTTTCTTCGTACTTCTCAGGAGCCAGGAGACAGCAGTCGGCAAAGAAGTCCCCCGTCTGGCACTCCTTGGAGCCTGATCCGTCGAATGCAGACAGCACGACGGTGCCTCGGATGACGAAAAACATCTTCGCGTTGATCTTCGGCTCGATGATCGCATCGTTCGGCGAGTAGACTCGATGCAGGAGAGCAAGCGCCAAGTGGTTGATGAACTCGACGCTCTCTTTCATCATGAAACACACCTGCTTGACTCGACTCGCTTTCAGCGTGTAGATCACTTTCGATTGCAGATGCCTCGGCATCAAGCGAAGTGCATCTTCGCTGTCCAGTCCGTGGTGAGTGTTCCAGGCGTAGCTGAAGTAGTCCATCACTTTTCTTCGGACGGCTCGAGGAATGTTTTGCGACTTCATGTACTCCCGAGCATTGTCCACGTGAGCCGAGAAAGCCGCATGACGCGAATTTCGGTACCGAAAGATGAACTGGAACGTGGCCAGGATTGACGTACTCAGCAGTGCTCCGACAACCTGAACGACAATGGCGTAGAGGGTCTCTGCATCGGATACAGGTGTGACGTCGTCGTAGCCAAGCAAGACCATCGTACGAGACGCCCAGTAGAGCGATCGACCATACTTTCGTATCAAGGTGCTTCCCGGTAGCCGATCACGAATCACCCAACTCGTCTGCTTGTCGGGGTTGCAAAACTCGAAGAACACGCCGCACTGTGTGTGGGCTATGAACATATATCCGCACGCAAACCAATGGCACAATGTCGCTCCGATGCCGATTCGTTTCACGAGTCCGGAGATCCCTGTGTACGACAGCTGCTGCACGAATGCCCTTTCCGAGTAGATCTTCCCGATGCGATCCAGACACTGGCGAAGGCGATACACTCGGCACAGCTTGGTGAATCGCACGAGATGTAGCGCGTTCAGCTGCCCAGTTGCCAGTGGAATCACCTCCAACGGCAGGACAGCAATGATTTCCAGGATGAACTGAAGCCTCTTCTCTTGGTAGTTCTTGTTTGCAGCAGCAACGGACGTTGCAGACGGAGCAAGATTCGTCAGCGTCCACTTGGCTTTGGTAGAGCGCATCACGGAGCTCGTCTTTCGCACTCGCTGGGTAATCTTCGGAGGTTTCGATCGCGCATCTCGTGACATCTTCTTGCCAAGCTCAAAGCTTACGGACTGAGACAGCTGGGAGAATGCGTCTTTCCAAACGCGATAGAACTCCATGAACTCCACGATCCCGATTGCATCGAAGACAACGTCGATCGGCAGCAAGATCTCGAGTTCTGGTGTCCACTTCACATTCTGCCCGAAGCTGCCGAACGGGTTGTAGAGAAAGCCGATGCGGAACGGCACCGTGACGAGCACGTAGAGCACAGTGCAGAGGCTGATCGTGACGCTGATGGTGGTGCGTGCTGTCCACGACAGCTTCTTGTACTTGCGATGAATCGGACGCGTCACATAGAGCTGGAACAGCCACCATGGCTTGCGCAACAACACCATTGCTGATTTGCCGTGAAATTGCTGAGGAAACCCATCGACGGAGAACCGACGTGCTGCAGACTTGGATACAGGCGTTCGAATCTTGGTGGCTGTGATATGGCCTGCTGCTACCGGGGAGGTCGACGACTTGGCGTCAGCCAACGCTTGAAGCGATGAGGTAGAAGACGAGATGGTGGGAGTTCGACCGAGGGGGGGAGGAAGAGGAGCCGGTGGAGAGAGAGTCATATTCGACGCGTACACTTTGTTCTGCACCGCCATTCGACTTGTCGCTTCGACTACCCATTCATGTCCACAGTGGCGCCGGTGCTCTTCTGCTCTCGTCCGTGGCGCACAGCAGAGCTGGGCCTGATGAAAGCTTTTCGAGAATGATGCCATCATTTGGGTGGTTTCACTCGGAGACTATTCACGTAACCAGCGCGCCGCTTTGGCAATTGCAACGGCCGATGCAAGCTGTGTGCATCAACAAACGACGTGGAAGTAAAAAGGGGATCATTCATCGCGCCATTTTCATATCGTCCCGGTACAAATACCTTCGTAAATGATAGTCACGCGAGGTGTTAGCCGATGCAGTGCGCGTCTTTGCGGGCAGCGTGGATTCGCAGCAAAAACAATCACTCGCTTCAAACATGCGTTGACGTGGAATTGCTGGATCATACGCCGTGTTAGCCCTCCAACCGTGTCCTTAATGCACATCGACACTGAAGTACTCTTGACCTTCTCGTGCTTGTGCTCGCTGGCACCTGCACATGCTTGGAGTTTCCCCACAGCGACCAGTTCAAGAAAGAGTCGTGCTTGCAATCCATCAAGCTGCGAATGCTCAGTCACAACTGTCACCGCGAAGATTTGCCGCGACGCGCCTGGATTCGCAGCTGCTCGATCTCGGCTTGCATTTCGTCGGTCAGTCTGGCCCACTTCTTCATCTCAGCAGTGCTAACATCGCTCAGTTCCTGAAGGTACGACTCCATTGATGCTTTCTGCTTCCGCATCTCGGTCCGTTCCAGCAGCAACTGGTAGATCATTTGGTCTTTCACCCGCAGCAGCTGGCTCAGCTCTGCGCGGCTCCGATTCTCGTCTGCGCTATGCTGCTCGTGTGTGCCTGCTTCCGTCTCCTTGCTGTTTGAGCGCTGCGTTGGTGTCAATTGGGGTTGCATGCGCGCGTTGTGTTGCTGCCGATTCGAGATATCGTTGCCGCTGAGTTTGCTCATTCTATCGGAGACTGTGTAGTCCTTCATCGCCAGATACTGCGCCTGCTCTTGGAGATCACTCGCATTCGTAAGGAATTTCTCCATCTCCTCGCTTGAGACACCACCGCCTGCAGTGAAAGTGCACAAGAGTATGAGCGCTATTGCAACACACGCATACAAAACAACCAGCCACATACCTCTTTTCAAATATCGCCGCACACAAGATCCGATGTCGTCAATGCGCTCCAGATCCTCTTCCATGGCTTCGTACAAGTCGATAACCTGGTTCTCGCTTTCTTCTTGACCAATCCACCTTGTCGGTAATATGGTTCTGTCGCGATTCTCGAATGGTCCATGTTGCTGCTGCTGCCACCGAGGTGGTAGCATCGCCTGTACCTTACGCTGGTGCGAGGAGATTGTCTCTCGGATGCTCGACATCTGCAATAGACAAACAAATGATCAGATACGAGAGCGTTCGGGTTCCGAGCATGACAATGTCACTCTTTACACTCACCATCTCAAGAATGCGCTCTCGCTGTCCAACGAGCTCTTCTTTGTAAAGCTTGCGCAACTTCCAGAGTGCAGCTTGGTAGTTGGATTTCAGCCTCTTCTTCCTCTCAGTTTCACTCTTAGCGTTGATCTCTGAGGCTGGAAGTCTATCCGCACCTGATGGTGCTGCTTCTGCAGCGTCTTGGGGTTCCAATACTGCCACTCTCGAAGGCGACTCTGAATGCGCTGTTGCTGCAGGAAGACCGGAGTGAGGGATCAAATTGTAGTTGAGGTCTTCAACAAACGCAGTCAGCTGTGGCTTGAAGTCGGCGAAGAAGCTGTGGAACTTGTCGAGAGTGAGCGCTCCTGTTCGGTCTTTGTCATAGCGCTCGAAGAGTTGCCCAGCCTCGAACTCGGAGTTCTTGTCCGAGCGCTCGTATCCGAGCGGAATGCCACTTGTATCCGTCAGCGACAGCGGTTTCCGCGCGCGTTGAAGCGCCGCTCTCTGCGTATGCAGAATTTCTGCACCTTGGAGACGACTGCTGCTGCTTTCACCACTCGCATCGGCGCCAGGCGGGCTGGCGTAGTCCCTGAGTAGCTGCAAGAAGTCCAGCCGTGTCAGCACTCCAGCGCGCGCTCGGTCATAGCGCCGGAAGAGCTGCACCGCGTCAGGGTCGTGCGGGGTCAGCGTTGAGGTAGCAGGCAGCACCTCATCTGTCTTCCCTGTCGCTGGTGGAGCAGGAGCAGGAGTGGCGCTCTTGCTCTTGGAGCTGCTCTTCTTGGCGCCGCTCTTGCTGGTGCTCTTGGTCCTGTCCTTGTCTTTGCTGCTGCTGACCTTGTCCTTCTTCTTCTTGGTCGTGGCCACTGCCGCCTTCTTCTTATCGGCCACTGCTGCTTTGGGTGCCATCTCCCGCTCGTCCGCTCGCTCGCTCTGCTCGTCCGTGCGTACGTGCTGCAAGCAGTTAGAAAGGGGAAGCGGGAAAAAGGACGGTGCAAGACAAGAATGCGGAATTCGCAAGTTGCAGTGACCTTCACTCTGGTGACCTTTCGAGATCCGGAGTTTCGCCTCCGGATCTCTCTTCGCTCGTCTTGTACGAGAGTGCGATGCGATGGCCTGGACCTGATGAAGAGCCTGAGCCTAATGAGGACGAAAGCTCCTCAATCTCGGATGAGCAGCTGCTTGCTGTCCGCGCAATGATGAGTTGGGGCTTCTTGCTAAGCAAGTGTGCGCGTTTGCTGAAGCGAGTCTGCTATTCAACGCTAACCTGGCGTCTGAGGAAACCAGCAGAGGAGGCTCAAGGACGCGAAGCGAGCTGCTCCCCATCGCGAGCTCGAGCAGGTGCTCTGCGATGCACGTCGTAAAAGAGCAATCACCTCCAGATACTCCACAGGTACGCCGCCGCCTAATGGCACACGAACAACCACTTGGCGTTCACTAAAAGATGCAGTCACGATGACGATCTTCAGCTCGGCTCTTGTCTTCTTCCTCGGAAACCTCAGGATCTTCATTCGTGAACGCTCTTGA
This sequence comes from Globisporangium polare, assembly GCA_023333845.1. Classification (NCBI taxonomy): domain Eukaryota; phylum Oomycota; class Peronosporomycetes; order Pythiales; family Pythiaceae; genus Globisporangium; species Globisporangium polare. The sequence continues at coordinate 5,446 of JAASFQ010000308.1, read as the reverse complement.
CAACATGGGATCACATCTCACCTGATCTGGACGGTTCAGGCTGCGTTTCGCGGCGATCAGTACAATACCGAAGCAAACCGGTACCGTTTGGCTCGGACGAAAGGCGCAGTGCAGAAAAAGCTCGAAGGATTCTCGCTCAAGTTGAAGGAAATGAGCGTTCGTTATTTTCAGCACCACAAGGCTGTACCTTGTCGAAGAGACGCCAAGCCTGCTCACGAGGTGGCCTCGCTTAAGTCGTTGGAATCGAGCCACACGTCTTGCACTTCCACATTCCAATTCGTTGCTTTATCGCCGCCGTGGACCGTCTCTACGACCACCACTCGTGCTTCCGCGCGGACTGACTTCTTTCGGACACACCCACACAACATGGTGGGCGCTGTAAAAGCCCTGTTGCTAACGCTTCCGGTAGAGCCACTCGCTCAGTCAGTCAGTCCATCTGAGCGGGAGAAGAAGACGCCAGTCGGTCAATAGGCGCAAAGGAAAGGAAGGGCACGCGCGTTACGACAGGCTTCTTCGTCCCTCTCGGGTGACTGCTTCTGTCTGCGGCACGCGCTCTTGCCGCTCGCTCACTCGGCATCTACACACACGAGCGCGTCTTCATGGTGCGAGGGGCGAAATGGTGCATCGCGGCGCTGCTTCTCTCGCTCGCCCAAATCAATGGTACGTGCTCTGCTCGTAGCTCCTCGCCACTGATAGGACGTGGCTCTGAGTATAAATTGCGTCGCTGCTGCTTTCTTCTTTATAGGTGCAGGTGTAGCTGCGCAGACGCAGAGTGATGCTGCCCACCGAGAGCTGATCCAGTTCGATGTCGCTGTCGCAGGCGAAGCGAATGGCGTCGTCACCGGCGTCGCGAGCCTCGTGAGCAGTGTGGTTGACAGACTCGCGGATAGTATTAGCTTTTCGCATGGCAACTCGCCAGCGACTGCAGCACCGTCTACGAGTGTAAGCTCGCCGAAACCACAGGTCACCGCGGTGGAGACAGCAGCTCCAGTCACAGCAGCTCCAGTCACAGAAGCCCCTACACCAGACGTGATCACAGCAGATCCTGTCACTACAACTCCATACGCACCGACGCCGACTACATTAGTGACCACCGACGAACCAGTTGCGGAGACGGAGGTGCCAGCAGTAGCAGCTACAGAGACACCGGCGACTCCAGCCGTCGATGCAGGTTCACAGGCATCAGCATCGGCGGCACCGACTACAGACTCTCCAGAGTCCGAAACGGAGATCATAGAAGCAATGACGCCGACGTCAACTTCTGCTCCATTGGTGACCGACAGCTCCAGTGACAGTACAACCGACAATCCGATTGACAATCCGATCGACAGCCCAGATGCTGGCTCTGGCAGCACTTCCGACTCTGGTGGTCCGAAAACAAAGAATTCTCGCCAGCCGCAGTCGGACGTTGTCTCAAAGGTGGATCCGAGTGGAAGCGACGAATCGGACCCATCGCTGGAAGACAACGTGATCCCAGCAGCTTCTTCGACAGCGCCTGCAACAGCGGCGCCTGCGACAACAGTAGCACCAGTGGCGTCACCAGCGATGGCGGTAGCAACATCGGCGCCACCATCAGCGACGGTGGCAGCAACACCGGGGCCACCATCAGCGACGGCGGCAGCAACACCGGGGCCACCTTCAGCGACGGCGGCGTCGACAGCGCCGTCTGTCGCTCCCTCAGCAGCTCCAGTGTCCTCTACGACTGAAACTCAAGCCGCTATCACCCAAACGCCTTCGACTAGTACCACTGCGCCGGAGAATAGCTCCAAGTCCGATCTGCCCCCTTCCGGTGCAGGTCAAGTCCACGCGCCGTCGTACAGTGGATCAATGGCGAGTGCAGTCCATGGAGTCGGCAAGAACGCGACCGATCCAGCGCCACGTGCTACGAGGAAGTCAAAGAAGGGTGAAAAGGCCGCCACCAGCGGAAGTAGCAGCCAAGCTCAAGAGGAGGCAGTCGGGAGCTCAAACACCAGTAGCGGTGGCATTTACAGCATGGGGACGACCTCGATCTTGTCGATCGTCGGCGTGATCGTCGGCATTTGTGCCATCATCGTCCTGTTCGTGTTCATCAGCCGCAAGAAGTACGGGGAAGAGAGCAGCGACGATGAGCTGCCGACGGCGTACGGATACCGGATCGACGGCGGTTCGGTCGTGCGCCTGTCCCCGACGTTCCTGCACAATAACGAAAGCTCGCTGATCGGTGGACGTCCACCCAACAACAACTACGACCAGGACAGCACTTCTTCGTCGGGAGAGAGTGGGGAGGAGAAGGTCCCACACTTTGGCAACAGCTTCGGGTTCGACAACTACCAGGCGCAGAGCCACGCGCCAGGCGGCGCAATGGTCGGTGCCGGCATGAATCCGTCAGAAGCGTTCTCGTCGATCTACTCAGCGAGCGAGGACAGCGAATCGTGGAGCTCGGTCATGGAATCCGAGTGCGACCAGAGCAACGTGTCTCGGTGCACGCGCGACACGACACTGAGCGCGCTCACGACGCCCCACGCTTCCGAGTCCAGTCGTGGGACGGACAGCACTCGCCGTCCAACGGACAGCAGCCGCTCAACCTACGGCGAAGTGATGAGCGACACGAGCAGCAACTATCGGTCCACGCGCGCTTCGTCGCACATGTCGTTCGACGACCGAGACACCTCGCGCGACGACTACAACTCGCACTCCATCGTATCGCTGGAGCCGAGCCAAGTGAATGGCAGCGCGGCTGGCGGTAACGACGCGACTGCAGCGCGAACTACGGCTGCGACGAGCTTTTACCGCACCTCCAGCATCGCTCGCTCGACGGACTTGTCGGACTTTGGCGACGACACGCGGTCTACGGGCGCGAGCTCGATCTACAGCGTCGACTCGACGTCGCCATTCGACGTCTGAGCTTTGTAGGGGGAGCGTGTTTAGAAGAAACGATGTTTGTACGTGTGTCCATGTGTCGGTCGGTCGGTTGTGCATTGCTCTCCAGTCCAAAAGAGAGCTGTTCGTTTTGTTTTTGTTCGCTGCGTGTCGTTGTTTGATGGGCATCACAAACGCAGAAGCTCGTTCGTTATCGGCTGCTGTCTCAAGATATCGCGTAATTACGCATTTCGTAAAAACAACCAACCAGCACTTCAAGAGCCGTAAAAAAAAAGGGATGCAAATCAGGAAACAAAGTTTCGAAAAAAGTGGTCCACACCAACAACCGAAAGAGTTGAAGCGTTTTGCCCAAAAGATCGAAGGGAAGCTGCTTTTGCACGAGAGAGAGAGAGAGAAGCCGAAGAAGGCGCGCTGCACCACACGCAAAGCGTCTCTCCCCCACAGGCAGGCGCGACTTCTCGGCTCGCTCGCTCACCCCAATCGCTCGGTCGCTTGCCTCTGTTGTGTGCTCGGGCAGTCAGTCGCTCGCGCCCACCAAGAGCTCGTCGCCGACACGACACACGAGCAGCTCTTCGAACCCCAAGATCGCGCTGATTCCGACCACGCGCGGCAGAAAAGAAGCACAGACACGCCAGCGAGTGTGCATCTACAGGGAAGCGTACGGAGTTGTGTATCTCACGTGGCGTCGAGTGCAGTCCGTCCGTCGTCATCCCAACCAGCTCGTGACTAAATAGTCGCCGCGACAGCACACTTACTTGCCTGTGTCGCACTTAAGTCGTCACGAAACACCGCAGACGCGAAGAGAGAGAGAGAGAGAGGAAAGGAAAGCAGTGTGAGCCGCGTGACGTGACGTGATGTTCCGAAAGAAAGTGCCAGATGACAAGGTGCGTTGACGGTTGCTTTATCGCTTCCTTTTCCATGGTCGTGAGTACTTAATGTGTACTCACTGGCAATGATTGTGCTCATTTTGTGTGGACTCACTCCATCATCGGTGTGAGCAGGACGTCCCAGAGGAGATGATCTCGGCCGCGGCGCCAGTCGCTCCGCCCCGAGAGCGCATCGTGTACAATCTGGACGACTTTGACCTGCTGGCAACGCTCGGTACGATGGGCATAGTTCATCGGCGTCCATGTGCATTGTTTTCCTTGCTGACTCTGTTATTGTGTTCCGCGCACGGTGGCGACAATTACTATGGTGAAACGACAGGCACGGGGACGTTTGGACGCGTGCGACTGGTGCGGCTGCGCGACGTCGGGTCGTTCCACGCGCTGAAGATCCTGAAGAAGAGCGAGATCCTCCGCCTGCAGCAGCTGCATCACATCAAGTGCGAGGTCGAGATCCTAAGCAAGATCGAGCACCCGTTCATCGTGAGCTACCTGGGCCACTTCCAGGACGAGCGGCGACTCTACCTGGTGCTCGAGTATGTGCAGGGCGGCGAGCTGTTTTCGTATCTGCGGCGTCAGGGGCGCTTCGCAGATCACGTGGCGTGCTATTACACGACGCAGCTCGTGCTCGCGATTGCGTATCTGCACGCGCAGCACATCATTTATCGGGACCTGAAGCCCGAGAACCTGCTCATCACGTCCGAGGGGTCCATCAAGATCACGGACTTTGGCTTCGCGAAGATCGTTGAAGACCGAACGTGGACGCTTTGTGGGACGCCCGAGTATCTGGCGCCAGAGATCATCCAGAGCAAGGGGCACGGCAAGTCGGTCGATTGGTGGGCGCTCGGTGTGCTCATCTACGAGATGCTGGCCGGGTACCCGCCGTTCTACGACGAGAACCCGTTCGGGATCTACCAGAAAATCCTGAACGGCAAGGTGGACTTCCCCAAGCACATAGACTCGAAGGCGAAGGACCTGATCAAGAAGCTGCTGTCGCAGGACCGGACCAAGCGACTCGGTAAGGCTTGCTTGCTTGATGGCACAAAGCGTAAATGCCATCGTGACTGGCGATTAACTGACGTGGCTCTGCTATAATGGCTGTAGGATGCTTACGCGGCGGGTCCGAGGACGTGAAGAAGCACAAGTATTTCTCTCGGATCGACTGGGACGCCGTATTCAACCGAACAGACGCGCCGCCGTACTTGCCGCACGTGGGCGGGCCGGGCGACCACCAGAACTTTGACGAGTACCCGGACTCGCCCATCGACGACTCGGCGGTGCTCTTTGGGGACGACAAGGCCGCGTTCGAGGTCTTCGACCACTTTTAAACGGCTGTAGCATCCAGAAGCCACCGACCCACCCGCTCGTCACGTGTGGTGTTCACCCTCCTCATGCGACGAATAGCCTTCCAAGCGACGAAATCATAACAAGAAACAACGGAAAACTCACACACAAAAACAAAGTCTCGACCCCCATAATAAACATATTTTTCTACGTGCTGTCGCTGCGACCGTGTTGCATGTCGCCCATGCCTATGATGGACACCTCAAGAGGATCACGAGGTGGCTGATGCGTTGGTATCCGCATCATCCAAGAAGATTTTGCTCAGGGTTTGTTGTTCGTGGGCAAGGGATCGAAAGTATCACCACAAAGTACCAATCAGCACGAACCTGAGACCGACAGACGCGGTTGGCGTTCATGGC
>JAASFQ010000307.1:0-29303 GCA_023333845.1 Globisporangium polare | reverse complement strand
GTGAGAAGGCGCGTGCACTGTTGTTCGTTGTGGAGAACGCTCGTGCACTGCTGAGCGAGCCCAGTCGTCAAGCCAGTGACAGCAGCCGTTGCTGCGACAGCCTCGCGCTGTTGGAGCGAGCTCTGGTGCTCGCCAACCAGCTGGTTCGCGCAAAGTACACGTCGTTGACCGGAGGAGGCGTCGGCGTCGCTGCGATCCTTGTGGACTCGGATCCAGCGATTCGACGGGGTGTCTTGTCGAACGAGAGGCTCACAGGTTACTCAACTGGTATGCCATCGATCGGCGCTGACGTCGGTCTCCATTCTCGACTCGTTGGACAACGTCTGCTTCGCTCGATACAGCCTTGACGACACCATCCGCGTGCACATGAACATGAAGGTCAATTCTGTATCCAGCAGGAGAGAGATCGCTCTCGGGTCGCTTTCTCGCGAATGCGACGACGCATTCTTCGTCGTTGAACGACGAGCGGAAAGGCGGTGTGACCACGGCGCAGTCACTCGGCGTCTGTGACGGTGACGACGCGAAGACGCTCCCCGGCCGAGTGACGCTGTGCCTGACCGGCGTGCTCAGAAGCAGCAGCCGGTGGTGGACACAGCAGCTGGAACATGGTGTTGGCAGCACTGGGGGCTACGAGATGGCGAGCTGGCCCGCGAGTCCGTGGCGGGAGGCGTCGTTTGTGACGGAGCCAGTCACGGAGCAGCTCGAGGCGCTGCTGCAGTACGCGCCGTGGGATGTCATGGCGATGGTGAAGACAGACGTGGCGCAGTGGCAGGTAGTGCAGCCGCACCACAAACCTTCCGACTGCGGACGCTGCGATGTTCTTGAGCCCCGCCGCGAGGCTGAGTCCGTTCCCGAGAGCGAGTAGCGGGAACGATGATGAAGGCGATGAAGAGAGCAGCGACGACCATGATGAAGAAGATGACGAAGGGGCGATGGAAAGGCGAGTGAGGTTGACGAGGACGACGAAAACTGGTGATGATGAGGACGAAGAAGACGAGAAGGAGTGGGCTGCAGCAGATGCGGGGGAAGACCACCCGCCAGCGGCCTCTCGCGAGGACGTCGAGTCTTCGAAGAAGCGGGAGCGAGCGGCGGAAGGTGCCACCAGTGAGTGCTGCACTTCGTAGGCGATTAGTGCGGCTGGTGGCTGCTGAGGTCAACGCGGAGCCTCTGTGTGTGTCTGTGTCTGGAGGTCAGAGCAGACCTCGTTTGCCCATCTACCGTTATCGGATCGCAAGTTGAAGTGCTCGACGTCGTGGTGCTCAGCTTCAACTTTCCGCCACGCTTCGGTATAAAATCGGTATCTAGTGCGGATAAATCGATATTGAAAAGGCTGACTTCAACTCTGTGATTTGAAACCGGTCATTTCCATGGAATCATTCGTGTCTGTGTCGGGTCTACCGGTACCAGTGCCGGTCCTGGACTGCGTTTTCGCAGCATCTTCACAGAGCCGAAGGGTTCCAGGCAGAAAGAAGCTCTCGAGGCACGCAGCACGAGCGAGGTGCACGGCCCAAGCCAGACACGCTCATGGAGGGAGACGCGGTACGTAGCGATTACAGCGATTGGCGCGCTCGTATAAGCTGCCGCTACTGTGCTCGGCTGGACGCGTGCGCTGCAGTGGATCCATGAATCAGCGCGCTCATTTTGACGTCTCTCTCTTTCTCTCTCTTGGTGTGTGTGCGTGTGTAATGGGTTCGTGTTGACTAACAGGTCACGAGGCTTGCCGGTGTGCGAAGCAGCGGCGACAGACTGCTCGTGCCGAGGAAGTCGATCGACATCGCGATGCTCCCCGAGCAGGCCCGCTTGCTGTCGCCTCCAGTTGCTGCTGTCATCACGTGTGGAGGGGTCGTCATGAAGGAGAGTGAGCATCGTGACGTCACGGCTCGCGTCGACGCGGGGCATGCGCTTAAAGTAAGACTCGCAACGATGTGTATTGCTGGCTATGACGACTGCGCGAGAACATGATGCATATAGCGCTAACAGTCTATTGCGTTCGACTATGTGTCTTGCATCATGGTCAACCAGAAACGCACGATGAGTGAGAGCCTTGGCGTCGAAGTGGTGCCGATCGAGATGGCTTCACTCCAACTGTCCGCCACGCTGACTGTCGCGCAAGGTGAAGCTGCTCAAGATCCAGCTCGAAGCGCAGATACAACCTCGATACCCAGTAGTGCCGTCATCTCCTCCACCACCACCGCCGCCACCACAACAACAACGATGATAGAGACCCAGGATGCAGCGCCCATCTGGTCGCCAAATGAGCTCTACTCTGCGATCGTGAACGACACGTTCTTCGCATTCCTAGAGGCCTTTAACCTGCAGCTATCACCACCGAGCGGCCCTATCCAGTACAAGACAGCAGCGGACAACCTCCCGACCGTTATCCCAATCAATCATTACGTGGACTCACACGGCAAGACGCTGCTGCACCACGCGTGCCGCTTCGGCAAGACGCAGGTCATCAAGGCGCTTCTTTACCACGCCATCAACGCCCTGGCAGAGTGCCACATCGGCCGCACGGCCTTCCACGACGCGATCTCCTCGGGCAAGAAAGAGCAAACGCTGGAGATGGCGCAGCTGCTGCACGGCCACGAGCCGCGCGCGATCAGCGTGGTGGACACGAACGGCTCGCACATCCTGCACCTGGCGGCGATCCACGGATGTCTGGAGGTGATCCAGTGGTACGGAAAGCTGCTGTTGAAGGACAATGGGGCGCCAGTAATGCCAGCAGCAGCCTGTGTGCCGTCGTCTTCCAGTAGAGCCACCACAGTGTCCCTGGTGCCCATGTCCATCACGTCATTCAGCGGCCGGAACCTGCTCCACTACGCGGCGTACAACGGCCACCTGCGCGTGCTCCAGTGGGTGCTGTCGAGCGAGAACCGCTGGAACTCGGAGTTCTCAGCGTCCGCGCTCGACTCGAACGGCTACTCGCTGCTGCACTATGCGGCCATGGGCGGCCACATGGAGCTCTGCGAATGGCTCGTGTACCACTCGTCGACGCGGAACGACCTCAACATCATCGCGCGCAACAGCGGCGGGCAGACGGCTTTCGACCTCGCCAAGACGCAAGAAGTCAAGATGTTCATGGCTCAGGTGTCGCAATTGCCCCCGGCACCCACGAAGGTACACTGCATCGGCGCCGACTCCTCGTCGCTGGGAGTCGCGTGGGATGTGGAGCTGCACGCCGACCTGCTGTTGCGCGAAGTGCTCACACCGCTCTGGTTTGAGCTCGAGTTCTGCAAGAAGCCCAAGGGCCTGACGAGCGCCAGCGGGCTGCTGTCTATGGTCATGATGATGTCCTCGAGCGCACCGCCGTTCATCCTCAAGTGGGAGCAGGTGGGTGTGCGCATGCAGCCGAGCGCGCGCGAATACTGGCTCTCGGGGCTCGAACGCCAGACCGAGTACCTCGTGCGCATGCGCGCGGTCAACCGCAACGGCGGGAGCTCGTACTCGAATCCGAACCTGGCGTTTGGTGAGTTCACGACGGCGGGGAGTGCAGGTGGTGCGGGCGGCCTGAAGCAGCAGCTATTGGGGCTCTTTCCTCGCAGCGCCGGCTCGTTCAACTCGGCGCTGCAGCCGTCGTTCATCGGCACGCTTCACTTTGAGCTGCTCGAGGCCCGGCACCTGCACGTTGCGCTTAGTCGACACGAGCCGTCCCAACACAAAGCTGCGGCCGATCACGGACACTTTTACAGCATGGTCACCATGGAGATCCCAGAGCCATCTGGGACAACGGTGATGCCAATGTCAGTGGCGACGACGCCAACAGCCCGGCGACGACAGACTGTGCCCGTGACGACGCTCAAGAAGAGCGGACGCAGCGCCAGTGGCCTGCCGCCACCAAAGTGTCTCTATCGCGTGCGCACCGAGAGCGCGAGCATCCAGGAGGAGATGGTGCTCGCCGGCAGCATCCACGCGTTCCAGCACCCGGCCTTCCACGTGGCGACCGCGTTCCGCGTGCCCGAGGCTTCGAGCGCGGTGCTCACGATCGAGATTCGGCGCAAAACCTACCGCGTAGACTCGGCTGTGGGCGTTGTGCGGCTCTCGCTCATGGACTTTGTGCGCGGGCTGCCAGCGAAGCTGCAGTGGCTGTCGCTTGGGAATGCTTCTGCTAATGCTACGTCTCATCATCGGGCGTCGACATCTTCATCATCAACGTTGTTGTCGCCTCGAAAGACGACTGAGCATGAGGATAGTGAACCGATTCGAGGGGAGATATTGATACGGACGCTGTTCCTGGCCGATGGGATAACTGAACTGCCCCACCCGACACGCGCTGATGTTCTGAGCAGCTCAGCCCAGGAGCTGCTCGAGGACCAGGTGGAGTCCAGTGCCAACTACTACTTTGACGAAGAACAGCAGGACGATGAGGACGATGGCGACAGCGACGACAGCGGTGGCTCTTTGTCTCATGCCTCCTCTCGACCCTCCCTACTAGCAGCAGCAAGTGGCAACAGCACATTTGACGCTATGGGCTTTCGCATCTTTGACCCTCGCACGCTGACGACACCAGCAGGTGGGCTGACAAGGCGCAGCAGTAAGGTGCTCAGCAAGTCGTATCAGTGCTACAAGCTGCTCCACGAGTGCGTCGACAGGCGCCAGACGCAGCGCTGGCAGTCCTTTCACCACAGGACGCACTGTGACACGACCAACCAAAGTAAGAATGGGTGCTCAGAGCACCTTGGAGATCATGGAACTGAGTTTTCTGTGTCAACACAGCAGCCTCTCGATAAGCACCGGACGTGTCCGTACGAAGCGCGCGCGGACCCAACGCTGCGACTTCTGGTGTGGCATGGCGTGCCAGCGTCGTGGCGTCCAGCGATCTACATGCGCATGAGCGGCGCGCTGCGGATGCGAGCCAGCAGCCCAGCTACGTACTTCCAGTCGCTCTTGCAGCGAACGACAGCAGCAACATCATCATGTGGTCGTACTTCCAGCAGCGATAGCCGAAGCGACGATGAACTACCAGTCTCACCGCCACCTTCATCAGGTCTACCTGAGTCACCACAACTGGTACCTGTGGTCCCAGTGTGCAGCAACTTCGAGCGTGCGGAGAAGCAGATCCAGGTGGACCTGCAGCGCACGTTCGCCGCGAACCAGTGCTGGATTAACTCGCCGCAGGGCCAGCAGTCGCTCGCACGCGTGCTGCTCGCCTACGCCGTGCACAACCAGTCGCTCGGGTACTGCCAGTCGATGACGTTTATCGTTGGCCGCCTGCTCTGTCTCTTCAAGTTCCACCACGAAGCCCAGTCACCGCTATCAGCGCAAACACCATCAGTTTCAAGAGAAGACGACGAGGCCACGTCCGCTATTCTCGAGATCGAGGAGCAAGTCTTCTGGTTGCTCGCAGTGTTCTGCGAACAGTTCTTCCCGTCGTACTACACGAAGGGCATGGCGGGGCTCCAGGTCGACGGCATGGTGCTCGAGTTCCTCATGCGCAAGCGGCTGCCCAAGGTCTACCGCCACCTGCAGCAGCTGCAGACGCCGCACATTGGCTTGCTGCTGGTCACGCAGTGGCTGCTGCCCGTCTGCTGCGCGGTCTTCCCGAGCGAGACGAGCTTCCGCATGCTGGACGTGCTCGTGTTCGAGGGCTCGAGTGCCGTGTTCGCGCTCGCGATTGCGCTGCTGCGCGTCTCGCAGCACGACCTGTTGGCCGAGACGAAGGACTACATGCAGCTCTTCCGGTTCTTGAAGGACCGCGACCGGCGCCTCTACGACACGGCGCTGCTCATGGAGGTCGCCTACGAGGAGCATGTGCTGCTCGAGGGCGAGGTCGAGCAGCTGCGGGAGCAGTTTAGGGGCCAGGTCGAGGAGCACCAGCAGCATAGTGAATGAACTATTGTGAAGCAACAGGGTGGTTGTAGCCAGATGTCTACAGAGAACTGAGCGTGGTGAGGTTGTATCGATATTGAGTTGAGAAGGCTAGGGCCAAGCGAATTCACTGAATACTACTGTTTCCTTCTCGTGCGCATCTGCTTGTGCCGTGGATCTTAACAACTTGTCACTAGCTAATCCTTGTGCGCGTGGGTCGCAGCGCTGATCGCTGCTTCGACGGTCGCATCCAGCTGTTCGATCGAGACTGGGGTGGCAGAAACAGGTTTCTCTCTACGAGCAGCGTCGACTGCCTTGAGCAACTTCTTCATGATGTGCACCGTCTCGCTCGGGTTTGAGATCCACACTGTCGTCGCCGCATCTCTCGATCGAGTGTCGTTGCCTGTGCTGGTGAAGCGGTCACCGACGTGCAAGCACTCGCGCCCTTGGATCTTTGTCTGCAATGATGGATAGGATCAGAGATCGGTCAGAAACGTTAACCAAGCGCGTAGCGACGACCGACAAAACAAGCAAGAAGTATTGCAAAGCCAACGTACGAATTCCTCGCCCTTTAGATCCTTCGGCAGGAAGCGCAGCACGTATTTCTGAAGCGCTTGGATGCCGAGCGCCTTGTTGCCAATGTCGACCCACACGTCGTTGCCGCCGTTGAACGCGCAGAACGGGACTGCAAAGTCCTTGAGCTCGTGTTGCACAGTCAAGCAAGTCTCTTCGAGGTTTTCGTACAAGAAGCGCTTGTGAGACGTGTTGATGATGCCAATCGCGCGGTCTTTGCGGAGGATTTCGGCTGGGAGGTGCAGCAGTGTCGTCATCTCTCGCAGCACGCGCTCAGCGACGTCCAGCAGCTTCTGCACGTCTTCTTCTTTCCATCGCTCGCCACGGCCGTCCTTCCACACGTGACCAGGCAGTTCACGAAGCGAGATCTTGCCGCTCTCTCCATGCACGTACGTCTCCAGCAAGTAGTTGCATTCGCCGCCCATCACCAAAAACCGAGCACGCTCCTCGGGGGTAAGCTCTTCGAGCGCATCCAAGATGCCGCGCAATCGCTCTTCGTACCGCTCTGGTTTACCAGGGTACCCCGCAGCCGTGACAAGCGACACGACAATGCCGCGCTTGAGCAACTCGACAATGATCATGACCATCTTCGACGACGAGTTGATGATGCCGCCATCCTCGTAGATCGTGTCATCGGCATCGAACGTGACGAGCTTCACGTGGGCAGCGATCGCATTGATCGTCGCGAGGTTCAGAATGTGACGCACTTCTTTGAATGTCGGAGGCACGCGCTTCCGAGAGAGAAAGTGCTTGCTGGCGTCATACTATTACAAGCATACACACGACGCACCAGCAGCGTTAGCATATACGCGCATACGTCAAAAGCCATCCTCCCATGGACTGGCACACAACGCACCTCCTTCGCAGCGCGTGTGAGGTCGAGCGGCAAAAAGATCTTCTTGACGCGCGGCAGGTACTTCTTCAGCCGACTGCCCTCGGGGTTCTCCACATGCTCCGCGATCATCTCCTCCACGACGTGGAACACCTCCGTGACCGACAGATGGAGCCCCGCAGACTCGTCCACGGGCGCCATGATCCACTCGCGGATCAGCTCGATCATCGGGTCCTGTTCCTTGAGCATCGTGGCTGGTCTCCGTCTGTGTTGGTACTGGAGGCGGCGGCGTGCTTGGCTTGTGCGGTCCTCTGCTTGTGCGCGGTGCGGCAGATTGGTGAATGCGCGCACTCAAGTGAGCCAATGCAGCGAGATGCGTTTTGTGTTGCGTTTTCGCAGCACGTCTCCCCCCATCTGAGTGACAAAGAGTGATGGTTCTGAAAATGTGCTATGGGTGGTGCCATTACATGTCACTCACTTGGGGTTTCGCCGCTGAATTCGCATTCAACGTTTCTGGCGCATTCGCATTCAACGTTCAACAGCGCGACAAAATGGACAAGGCGGTCAAGCCAGCAGGTGAAGGTGCTGGATAAGCCAAAGCAGCAGCTCAAGGTGCCACTTGTATGGAGCTAGAAAGGTAGTGTGTGTTACGAGTTATTCATGTACAGTAGCGAAAACAGGCGCCATGCTCCTATCTCTTCTGGTGGTTGATGTAGCGCATGGCGAAGGCGGCGAGCACACGGAAGAGCACGAGCATGGCCAAGAAGATCCAGAAGTACTGCGCCAGGTGGTGGTGCTTGATGCCGAAGACGTGGTCCAGGTACGACTTGATGGGGATCTTGCCGATGTTCGCCGGCGCGTTCTGCACGAGCTGGCAGCCGAGCGGCCAGCCGGACATATCCAGCGCGGTCTTCGTCTTGGCCGCGACACTCATCTGCAGCAAGTGCTCGTCCGAGCAGTCGCCGAAGACCGTGCCGGCGAGCAGCGAGAACGAGTAGCGCTGCGGCGTGATGGCGTAGAGCCACTTGTAGCCCGACGGGATCTCGATCGCTGGCGGGTTGAAGCCCATGAAGAGGAAGAAGATGGAGTTGAAGAGCACGCCGATGACCGCGGCCACCTCGATGCTCGGGAGCGCGAAGATGAGGAACTGCCCCATGTACGCCTGGAACAGGACCTGCAGCGCCGTGTTGAGCCAGTAGAAGACGAACTCCTTGAAGCCCGTGAAGCCGACCATCGGGTAGAAGGTCGCCGTGAAGAGCAGCGCGCCGACGGCCACGTACGGGATCTCCACGACCGTGAAGCACACAAAGTACCAGAACGCGTTGTACGTTTGGGACGCGCGCTCGCGGTAGAACGACGCGCGCTCCTCGAAGGCGATGGGCAGGATGCTGATGAGTGACACGATGCCGATGAACGCCGTGGCCAGGAAGATCATGCCGAGGCCGCCGTTGATGCCCTGGTACGTCGTGTACTCGGAGTTGAGGTACACGAGGCCGAAGAGCACACCCAGGAAGAGCGAGATCACGAGGCGCGTCCAGTTGTACGACGGCGTGCGCCAGTACATGTTGAAGAAGCGCTTCATGAGGAACTTGAGCTGCACGAGCTCGGTCGCCGCGCGCTTGTTGGAGAACGTCACTGGCTGCAGACTCTCGAGCGGCTGGAAGAGACCCGGCTCCTGCAGCTTGCTGTCGATGAGCACGCGCTTGTTCTCGCTGGCGGCGAAGTGCTCGACAAAGTTCACGCTCTGTGAAGCGTCTGCATCGCTGCCTTCGGCGGCGACATCGGCTCGACCCACGCCGGCGCCGATCACCTCGAGCATCCACGTCGCCGGGTTGTACCCGTTCGCGATGCGTGGCGTGCCTGGGATGGCTTCAAAGTACTTGATCAACTCGCTGCCCTCGTGACCCAAGTCGCCGAAGAACACGGTCTCGCCGCCACGCTTGAGCAGCAAGAGGCTGTCAAACAGCTGGAACACTTCGGATGACGGCTGGTGGATCGTGCACAGGATCGTGCGGCCCGAGTCCGCGACCTTGCGCACGCCGTCCATGATCACCTTGGCCGAGCGCGCGTCCAGACCGCTTGTGGGCTCGTCTAGGAAGAGCACGCTCGGCTGCGCGGCGAGCTCCACGCCGATCGTCAGGCGCTTCATCTGCTCCGTGGAACTGCCGCGGATGATGTGGTCCGCGATGTCCTCCATGGCCAGGAGCTCCAGGCATTCGCTCACCGAGTCGTACTTGTGGCTGTCGTGCACGTCGGCGCCCTGGCGCAGGAATGCGCTGAACGTCAGCGCCTCGCGGAACGTCGCCGCCTCCGAGTGGATGTCCATTTGCTCGCAGTAGCCCGTGCATCGTCGCACTGCTAGATCCGACGCCTCCCAGCCGTTCAGCAAGATCTTGCCCTTGATCGTTCCTCCAGTCTTGCGGCCAGCGATCACATCCATGAGCGTCGTCTTGCCTGCACCAGAGGAGCCCATCAGCGCCGTCATGGATCCGGGAAGAGCGTAGCCCGTGATGCCCTTGAGCAAGTCGAGGCTCTGCGCTGGCTGACCATTGCCAGCAGGCACTGAGACCGTGTACCAGAGATCTTGGAACGCGACGGTCACGGGCGTGATCTTGCGCTCGCGCTGGCTTTCAACGCGGAGTACCACGTCGTTCGAGCGAGGCGTCTTGACGAGAGCGTACGCGTCGTCCGTCGTCGTGCCTTCGTCGCCGGATGACGCAGGACTAACGCCCGTGGCTTCTAGAGCCAATGCTTCATTTGGCAGTGAGATATTCTCGGGGCGCTCGTAGCGATGGAACTCGAGCACGACGTACGCGATGAACATGAAGAGGAAGTAGGCACAGACCATAAAGATCGCACCGTAGACGATCCATCCCTTCTCCGAGGGCACGTCAAAGAGCGCGAGCGAGTACATGCCCATGGTACGTCCACCGTACGTGGTGCAGTAGTCGAAGTCCTTGTAGACACACTTGTCGAGCGAACTGTGGCGATACTGCGCGACGACCATGCTGCGCAGCGTCCAGGCGATCGGGTTGAGCCAGTAGATCCAGATCATGTAGTCCGGGATCTGGTCCTTCGTGACCACGAAGCCCGCGAAGAGGATGAAGATGAGCAGCGAGACCATGGCCATGGGCTTGGCGATGTGCAGGTTGGGCGCCACGGCCGCGAGCAAAAAGAACCACGCGAGGAAGACGAGGATGCTGAGCACGAGGAAGACCTCGAAGAGGATGAACGCGCCGGCCTCCTGGACAAAGTCGCCCATCCAGTAGATCATGGAGCCGAAGATGAGGCTCTCGGCAATCGCGAACGGGATGTGGCTCGCCGAGTTGGACAAAACGTAGGACGACGTGCGGTAGAAGTTGGCGGCGCGCTGCTTGTAGAAGACCTCGCGCGAGTTATAGAACGTCGTGAGCATGGACGACTGGCCGAGTCCGAGGAAGAGGATCGACGCGAAGATCACGCCAATCGCCACCTGGATGTTGGCCAAGTCGATCTGGTAGAAGACGCTGCCGTAGACGAGTCCCATGATGACGACGAGCATCGCGCGGCCCTTGAGAAACGCTGTGTTGCGCAGCTGCAGCTTGGTCTGGCGCTTCATGAGCGTCCACGTGCTCGCCCAGAACGATTGCTGGAACTCGGGAATCGGGTCCATGTGCGCGACGGCGTCGCTGATCAACACTGGGTCGTACGGCTCCTCGATGTCCTGCTCCATGGCCTTGTAAATGGACGACTGCATGAAGAGCTCGGCGAACTCGCTCGCCAGTCGAGGGTGACGGCCACTCCCATTGCCAAGGAGACTGTTGCTCAATGGAGAACCACCGCCAGTCTGGTACTGCACCTGCTGGTTCGTGCCGAGGTCGCAGAGGAAGTCCGCAATATCTCGTCGAGGTGGACACACGAAGCCCAGCGTCTCGAAGTACGCCACAACCTCAGCGCATGGGCCGTGGTACATGACCTCGCCCTCGTTCAAGATCATGACGTTGTCAAAGAGTGCAAAGACCTCGGGCGACGGCTGCAACAGTGAGATGATGACCGTCTTGTGCAGCTTCTTGGCGATGCTGCGCTGCGTGTTGATGATGTCGAAGGCGGCCGCACTGTCGAGCCCCGTGCTGATCTCGTCCATGAGCACGACGTACTTCATGCCGAACTCCATCTCGCCCGTGGTCACGCGCTTGCGCTCGCCGCCCGAGATGCCGCGCACCATGGCGTTGCCCACGAGCGTGTACTGGCACTGCTCGAGGCCAAGCTCCTGCACGACGATGTCCGGGTAGTGTCTGTACACGCTGCGCGCGGCCTCGATGGCGATCGCGTTCTCTTCGTCCGTGCCGTGCGACAGGAACTTCACGGCGCGCTCGGGGAGCGTCGCGCCGCAGCACTCGTGCGCGAACTCGAGCGTCTCCCTGGCCGTGAGCGTGGGAAAGTGCTTATCGTGCTGCGTCACGTAAGCGACGAACTGCGGCAGGCGCTTGAGCAGCTTTTCGCGGCTCATGCCGTTGTACGTGATCTCGCCCTCGACGTTGATCTCCTTGTCGATCGGGAAGCGGCCGCTGAGCAACTTCATGAGCGCGGACTTGCCCGAGCCCGACTGGCCGAGGATCAGTGTGAGCGTGCCGGGTTTGAACGTCCCGGTGACGTTCTTCAGGATGTGGCGCGTCACCGTGTGCTTCTTGGTCGCGACCTTGGCGATCGTCTTCATCACGTGGTTGGGGAGTGTCGGCAGCTCGCTCTGGTCGTTCGTGTCATTCAAGCCGTCGTCGTCGTCGTCATCCCCTTCGTTCTTGTGGCGATGGTGGTGGTGGTGGTGTGGGTCGTGCGCCATGACCAGGTCGGCCGAGAGCGAGACGTGCTTGAAGCGCACCTCCATGTGCGGGAACGACTTGCCGAGCGCGACCTCGACCTTTGCCGCGATGTCCTCGTGCAGCGCCTGTGGCCCGTGCGCCATCATGTCGTGGCCCGTAGTGTACGTGATACCAGCAGCAGCAGCCAACGCCGGGGAAGGCTGCGTCTCAGGCTCGCCAGGACCAGCGGTCATCTTGAGTCAGGCAGGTAGTGGTGTGCTGCTTGTGTGGGTGTGGAGTTGATTGAGCTTTTCGAAGTGAGCACTTGGAGGAGAGCTCCAGAGGACCACCCACCCAGGCGGCATGAAATCCATACCCCTGTTGCAGCAACAGAGACGCGCGCCACCCACTCATGCTGGTGGGAGGACAGGCGCGAGAAACGCGTCACGAGGACTGTTGCATTCCTTCGCCTTGGTAAAATGGATCAGCGGCGTGTGTCATCAAGTCGCTTGATTATCCTGACGGATGTGACGTGAATGCGACGACGCTTCGCGGCGCTGGTTTTCGCCCATCCTGTTTGCAAATTACGAGTGGTGCATCGCCACGAACTCTCGCCGAGTGTAATTAGCCAGCGTACTGATTTTACGAAATCGGTCGATCGGTATCGCCACCGCTCGTTGCGAATGGATTCGCACAGCTTGCGTTATTTCTGTACCTCAAAATGGTATTGAAGGCAGACAGCTAATTCCGACACAATGCGACAATCTGGCTGCGTGTCTTTGAAACAACGACCACGTCAACTATCAAATCGTGCTGTCCTGTCCTGCGCAGGACGACGACGACGACGGACTCACAAAATTCATTGGACTGCATCGACCAGGCGTCGCACTCCCGAGGAGCGATTTCACTCTGCCCCGCACCGCACGGACTCGCAGATCGCTGCTTGCCACCTTGCTCCGCAACTAAAGGCAGGCTTTGCTCACTATTGCAAGGAGTTCGTGTGCACATTGCGTAGCTAGCAGCTAGTGTTAATACAGCTCTTGGTCGCTTCTGCTAGCAAGTCTACTTGCGAAGGCAGCTGCGGGTGGTGGTCGCTGCGAGGATTCAACAAGGCGCGTCCCCCAAGGGAAACCAACGCACCTTCCATCCAGTCTGTTATTCGAGGATGTCCTTCGAGATGGCTCTGCTCAGACTCGTTGCTCTGGTCACGACGCGCGTAATCCTCCACGAGGTTGATGAGACGCGCTCGGGCGAGGTGACACCGGTGGCGTCATCCTTTTTGACCATCTGTCCACCTCTTGGGGACACAGTGGCATGGGATACTCACAGCCACCGCAGATTGCAGGGAAGGGAAGCAACCACAGCGACCAGGGGCACGAATGCGTCCAGACGCAGCTAGCAGGCGAGCTCCACAAGCGCCTCCACGAACTCGGCGTTCTGTGAGGAAGAGCTCATTTTCCTCGTTTGTATAGTGCTGCAGGTCGCCACCGCCTGCCAGTGCCACACATGTACCCACTTCTCCCATTGCTTCGCCTGCGCAAATGAGAGGCTCAACAACTTTGCGATGGAGGTGACGATCTGCGGCGTCATCCTATGGATATCTTTAACGGATGTCCATCTCCGAGGGCTCGAATGCGCAGGCCACTCATTTCAGATTGGTCAAGGTACATTTCCCGCAGACTTCGATTGCAGTACGCCACTATACACACGGAATGGAAAAGCGACCACAGGTATCACGCCGTGAATCCAAAGTGCAGCTGCTGCAGACAGAACTCGTCCAGTTTGGTCGCCAGCGGCACGAACGCGTCCGGACGCAGGTAGCACGCGATCGCCGCAAGCGCCTCCACGAACTCGGCGTACGTCAAGAAGAGCTCATCGTCGTCCCTGTGCTGCTGGTTGTGGTCACTGCTGGCCATGAGCATGTCTGCGGCGGAAGCCTCTCCTTCTGCCACTCCTCCTGTTCCACTCGCGTGGTGGTCGTGGATCGCGATGCTCTCGCGCTCGAGCTGCAGGATCTCGGCGAGAACGTGCTGAACGTCATCCAGGTTGAGAAAGTGCTCGCGGAGCAGGTCGAAGTGCCTACAGAGACGCACGAGTCCCGCGACTGAGAGCATCTTGCGGCACGACTTGCTCCCATGACGATCTTGCTGACCGTTTCCAGCACTGCCTCCTGACTCACTCTCTTCGGTGCTTGCAAATCGCACGTAGAGCGCGGCGAGCTTCTTCTGGTGCTTCGTAAAGATCTCGCGGCACTCGGCCGTGAGTAGCTGAGGCCGGAACACGTTCGCGCGCTCCTTCTCTTGCATTGCGTGTGGCAGAATGACCTCTTCGATGCACTTGCGCATACGCTGTGCGAGCGTCCAGCTCGGCTTCGACGGCAACGGCTTGAGGCAGACGTACTTGCTGCGCGCAATGTGCAGCAGCGCTTCGACAAACTCGGCCGGTGTCATCTCGCTTGTGCAGTTGTCGCTGTAATTGTTATCCTCCAAGGCAGTGCTAGTGCCAGGAGAAGAGCTCTGCCCTGGAGCCGCGAGCATCGCCGCGTCTGTGGCCGCAGCCACCTCGACGTTCACTTGCTCGAATACGTGCTGGATGAACTCGTATGGGAACGGCCGCGTGGTGCCGAACACGCGACAGTCCTTGAGGAACGCGTGGAACTCGAGCAGGGACATGGACATGGCGATCTTCTGGAAGAAGCGTGCCTCTTCGTCTTCCGGCGGTGGGCTCACAGCTCCTTGTTGGTTGGGTGGAGTTGACATGCCTACAGGCCCCTGCACATGCTCCATCGCAGCGTAGTACCGATACACGCGTCGGAGCGCCTCGTAGTGCTCTTCCAGCACCGGCTCTACGTCCTGCAGCTCGACTTCCAGCAACTCGCGTGTCGCTGGCAGCTTGTGCTCGTAGTCATGATGGCGATTGCGATGATGGCGACTTTGGTCTTGTGCAGCAGCGGCAGTGAACTGTGCGGCAAGCTTAGACACGTGCAGCGTCGTGAGCATGTACTTCTCGCGCCACACGCGCCGGTCCATGAGCACGAGCGGTAGCTCTTTGCGTCCACGTCGCATCAGCAGTCGCAGGGCGTCCTGCTGAATCTTGCGCTGCACGCAACCCCAGGTTTTCATCACGGCGCTGCGCTTCGAGCACGCGTACTGGACCATGTTGACCGCATTCTGGAGCGCGACGTTGGCCTTGAGCAGCACCGAAGGTGGTGTCGTCACGTCCGGCGTGGTCTTGGTGCTCTCCTGGATCTCGAACGGTGTCTGCAACTCGGTCCACTGCACTCGGATGCTTTCCCAGATCGCGCGCGCGTCAGTAACCGCCGTCTGCGCGTCCTGCCACGGGCACGTGGGTTCAGAACGGTTCTTTGGAGTTGCTGCTGCTGCTGGTGTTGCTTGTGACGCAATGGGTCGTCGAGGAGACGAAGCGCTGCCACCCACCGCGGTCAGACTAGGGTGCTCGCACACGAGAAAACTGAACAAGCAGAACGTAAGGTCACCCATGGCCTCGCAGTCGAGCACCTGATCGCCCAGGAACGCCGGACACCGCGGGTCGAGCTTCTCGCAGAGTGCCGCGCGTAGCTCGTCGCGTTTCGCGAACGGCGCCGGGACCTTTATGTACGACGCGTCGGGTGCCGCACCTCCGTCTCGTCTCGATACAAATGTGGACATGCGCCGCATCGACAGGTCCTTCGCGTCCACCGTGAGGATGCGCTGCAGGATGTGCCGCAGAACGTAATAGCCGCGCATGTCGGACGTGAAGTTCTGGATGAACCCGCCACCTGCTGCGCCTGTAGTCGAAGCCGGAACGCAGTACGAGACCGTCGGGCACTGCGCGAGCTGAAAGTTGATCCATCGCAGCACGAGAACGTCAGAGGGCAAATTGAGCAGCTCTCCCAGCTCCTCGCCCTTCATCGTGAGTGTGGCCACGTCCACGTACTGCGCCATGCTCACGGCATCGAGCATGTTTTGCAGATACAAAAACTCACACTCGACGAGCGCGAAGCACAGCTTACCCCATTGGTTCACGATATTTTGCAGCTTTCGCTCGTTGCTCTGGCGCACGCGCAGATCGAGTTGGTGCAGTAGGTCCTCGAGGCCGAGCAGCTGCCGCTTGGCAAAGTCCACGTGCTCGCGGTTCGTCTTGGTCTCCTGCTTGGCGCTCTCAATCTGCTGCTCGAGCTTCACGAGCAGGTCCTGGAAGTCGAGCTTGTTCTCCTGGAAGTGTGAGAGCTGCGCGCAAGTCTTGCGCAGCTTCTCAGCGCCAGCGTAGGTCGCCCAGCGCCGAAAGAGCCGCGAGAGCCGCTGTTTGGACCAGCGCCCACTCGTCTTCTCCAGCAGCACGCGCGTGTACTTTTTGCGAATGATGATCTTCTTCCAGTCCACGAGCGTCTGCTTCATCACGACCCGCGCCCAGCGCTGCGCGAGGCGGTCGACCATTTGCTCGTTGTTGCGCAGCTGTTTGGCCATGAACGCGTGCATGCCGTCCAGGCGGACTCTGACCGGGCACGGCATGAAGCGGTAATAGATGAGTCCTTGAGGCACTATCAGAAAGAAGACCAAGCGTATCACACACAATACCACGTACAAGTCCTTCTCGAGGGCGTCTTTCTCCTCCATCACCTGTCGAAGCTCAGCAAAATACGTCTTCCGCACAAACGAGGCCACCATCACCGCTGACTCGGATGCAGTTGCATTGGCGGGAGCCGCAGTCGCTGGTATGTAGATCGCACTCTCGGCTTCGTTGCGGATAACGCCCATGAGCTGCTTGAAGCGCGCAAACTTGGCACTGAGTTGTATCAACACGTCAAAGCAAATCGCGGTGCGAAAGGCATTCGGGACGCCCAGATGCTCAGTCGAGCGCAGCGCAGTCGTCAGCTTCCGCTCGAAGCGCAGCGCTGTATACACGCACATCACACAGTCAGTCTGGTCCCCGCACACAAACATACACGCAGACACCATGCGCTACTTACACATATACACACACGCATCCATACCTTCATCAGCGTGCTCAATCTCTTCGCCGTCGCACACGCGGCTCCACGTCTCGACGTTCGCATGGCGCTGCAGCTTTTGCTCGCGAAGCTCCGATGGGATGCCACCACCACGCTCGTCACGGCGCTTGGACCCTGCTGCAGTGTCGTGCAGCGGGGCGAGCACTGCGCGCACGTAGTGATGCGCATGTGGAGTGCTGGGCTCGCGCCTCGCCCACTGCGAAGCGTGCTCATGTGGGTCCATTGAGTGCGGGGTGGTTTGAACCGGCGCACTGATGCTGGCTGAAGCTCTCAACCCCAGCTTTGCTGGATGCGTGGTTGGAGCGTTTCGTCTTTTCACATCCACACTTCAAGCTTGAGCGGGCTTCTCGAATTAACGATGACAAAAGTGTAGGATTTTACAAAAGGGGGAGTGGAGCTCGCTGAAAGAAGCAAATATCTTTCGCGCGATTAATCGACCTCTATAGTATTTCTTTGGCATATAGTACCTACATCGACGAATAGTCGAATCTGAAGTTGGACATCACCTTTGACGACCTCCACTCTCGCGGGCTTCCACCGATAGCATGCACACGAGCGTGCGAGTGAGGTAGACACAAGCGCGGCTGCATCCCAGCATTTCGTGCAAGCCTTGCATCAAAAGCGCTCACTCCACACGCATCTCTCGCGCATTTTGGCCAACCAGCCAGCTATTCTTGTCAACCACGTGCGAGGTATAAATGGCCATTGGGACCAAATGGCTAGCACGCACCATCGCACGCCCAATCGAACTCCTTGCCAAAGGCTCGCAGCTCATCAGCTCACTCCACATTCCGAATCGCCTCGCGACCTCACTCCCGTCCGCAAACAGCTCAGCCCAATCGCATCAAACATGGCGTCAACAGCGATCGCCACGAGCAGCGCACCACTGCCAGCACCAACTCCAGGCGCGGGCCTTCTGCGCACGTCGTCCGCGATAAAGTTCCTCGAGATCATGAACCCGCTCGCGCTCATCAAGGACGCGCAGACGCTCACGCCGAGTGAGTTCCTGCGCGACTTCTACACGCGCCGCGGCCTGCACGACAAGCTCAAGGACGTCGACGCGCTCGTCGCGAGCTACGGCCACCAGATGCCGCAGCTCTACGTCGAGCTCGACAAAAAGCGAGTCACCCCGAAAGGCGCTCTTAACAACTGAGGCTTTGTCGTCGACGCTCTCTAACACTGCTGCTCTTGATTCACGTCGCCAACAGGTACGGAACCGATTTCGCGAGCCACCCGCCACCAGTGCGCGACGAGGTCCGCTCACCTTCAGCCATTCAGCACGTAACGCCCGTCACGCCACGGGCGCCTGCCAAGCCGCAGTCGCATAAAAGTACGTGTCTCTGTCTGCCCTCTCTCCACACATGGGCGCTTTTCCTAACCATCTCCTCTTTGCCACACAGTCGTGCTGCTGGGAAACTCGGGCGTGGGCAAGACGAACCTGCTCAGCCGACTCAACAAGGGCGAGTTCAACACCGAGTTCACGTCCACGATCGGCGTCGAGTTCCTCACGCACAAGATGCAGCTCGACGGCGTCGAAGTGAAGGCGCAGATCTGGGACACGGCCGGCCAGGAGCGCTTCCACGCGATGATGACGACGTATTACCGCAAGGCGGTGGGTGCGCTGCTGATCTTCGACGTGCGCGACCGCCAGAGCCTGCTGGGCATTGAGAAGTGGCTCGACCAGCTGCTCAACGTCGCCGAACCGGGGCTCCACGCCGTGCTTGTGGGCAACAAGTGCGACCTGGCGCCATCGGAGCGCGTCGTGACCACCGAGGAGGCGCAACAGTTCGCGGCCGCGCACCACATGCAGTACATCGAGACGTCGGCCAAGACGGGCCAGAACGTCGAGCAGGCGTTCCACACTGTCATAGCCGCAGTGCACCGCGCGCAGGTGGCTGAGCAGGCGGCCCAGGAGCTCTCGATCGTCGATTTGGCTGGAACGCGTGGCGGCGGCGGTCAGTATTCGTCCAGCAGCTTCTTTGACGGCTGCAACTTTGCCTAAGAGAGAAGAGAAACCTAGATAGAACCAATTTCTAATAGACCCCTATACTATGAACAACACACAACCTACACAAGACCTTCGATAGCATCTTGCGGTTCTAATAACAAGGCTTTAGCATGTCAACCATTTTGCAAGAGCTACGTACTTGAGCTATGAGCATCGAAAGGCTACGATTCAGGTACAATGGGCGCCTGGCAGAGCCGCACGTAAGCCATGAGCTCGGCGAGCTTCTCGTACGTCTCGGGGCCGCCCGTGCGCTCACTGGGCTTAAGCGAGCAGATCACGTCCATTTGCTATTAGAGGAGCACCAAAACGTCAGCGGCGAGCTGATGAATGAGAACTGTGCAGTAGGTTTGAGAATCGGACTCGAAAGACAGCGAATGACGCCTCACCTCGAGCAGCATGCGCTTCGTCTCCTCGTAGCGTGCCTCCAATTCTACAATAAGCACCAGCCAAACAAATCCAGTGACAATCTCCCTTCAGTACCGGGTAGAGAGGACGAGGAGTCCGAGGCCAACACAAACAAACCTCGGACTTGCTGCAGTTCCCGCCGCAGCACGAGCGCAAAGCCCTCCTTCTGCTGGCTCGCTCTGGGCGATAATAGCGCAGCTGTGGGTGGCACCGCAGTGAGGAATACGCGCGTCGGACTCAGCGTCAATGGAGCGTCGCCTTGCTGTTGCCGGTGTTGTACAGCGTTCCCAGCATCGAAGCCCCCGCTGCTGTTGTTGTTGTTGTTGGCACTGCACCTGCCCTTCCCGTCATGGCGCTGCGCAGCAAGATTGGAGTTTCGCCTGCGAGCGTGGCTCTTGGGCGACGCGACTGGCTTGCATGGTGTAAACTCGCGCATTCGACCGCATGTTTGGATCTGAGCCTCGCTCTTTCGCAGCGTGGCGCGCAGCTGGCGCATCTCGCGCGCGTCCATGAGCTGCGGGACGTACCGCTCGGGGTCGCGCTCGCGCTCACCGTCGTCTTCTAAAAAGCGACACGCGAGCAACCACGCGTCTTCCTCTGCAAACTCGTCGTCTTCTTCTTCAGCGTTGCTAGTATCATCAGGTGTGATGTCTGTCTTGACAGCAATGTGTAGCTGCTCACTGCTGCCCTGCGCCTCCTGGTTCTCGCTGTCGTCGTCCACAACATGAGCATCTCCTGGCTCTAATAAGTCATCATCGCCGTCGAAGTCAATCTGGGTGATCATAACGGCGAGCTCTTAACAGGAGCGATAGCGTGGACGCTTGACCTTCTTTCCGATCGGCCTCGCTCGCTGAAAGTTGTGGAGTGCGATCACGAAGGTCGACGAGCCTGGAAGAACGGTTCACGCTCTCGAAATAGACAGACGCCCCAGTGAAGAGCACGACGACAGGGGGCTTGCCATGTGCGCGTGGGGTCTGATATTCTACCACTGCACGTTGTCTCTCTCTCTCTGTGCGTGCACTTCAGCGCCAGTCGAGCGGCAGGTCGTGCGAAGAGCTGTGCGCATCATGCCGTGGTTCGAGTTTTGTCCGAAGTCGAGATGGCACTATTACGTGAAGACAGTGACACTCCTATTTAGCAACCCTCAATAGAATCCCTACAACAACAGCTCGGGGTTTCTGAATAAGGTCAGCGTGAGTGACATCCACATTTTTATTCACCACCACAATCCGCAGTTGTCCACGACGCCAGCATCCCCAGCATAAGCGCCATGGCAATGCGTCAAGTCGCCTGGCGCGCTGCCGTGCGTGCGCGCTCGTCGGCACTGACTGCATCATCGTCTTTGCATGCGCGTCGCTCTTTGGCTGCTGTGACCAACTCCTCCAGCGCGTTTGGCTTTGTGCACGACCGGCGCTGCTTCTCCAGCGAGCCGACTCCGGTTGCGCCAGGAACGGCGGCGGCTTCCGCCTTCGATCAGCTGGACGAGACCACGACGCTGCTGTTCGCCGATGGACAGCTCTCAGGTATGAGATCGTACTATGGCTGCATACGCGTGGCGTGCTCACGTGGCTCATTGTTGTGGTGATACTGTGTGTGTGTTACAAGACTCGGCAGCGGCAGTGGCTGGCTCGGGTGATACGTGGGCGCTCATCCAGGGCGTGCAGTCGGTCATCGAGACGATCCACACGACCACGGGCTTGCCTTGGTGGGCGACGCTTGCGGTACGAATGAAATACACGCAGTGGACTGGTATATCTGTATTGACTGAGCTGACTGGCGTATTGGATCGTACTGCAAACTGGACACAGGCGACGGGCGTGACGTTCCGCGCGGCCGTGTTCCCGCTGTACGTGTACCAGATCAAGGCGACCCAGCGACTCATGCAGGCCAAGCCGGACTTCTCCAAGCTCTACTCGGCGTACAAGTACGCGCGCACATTCCTGGTACGAAGCTGCTGCTGTCTGTGGAAGGTCACGTTATGGCGTTTAACTGATCATATGCGCCATTTCAGCCATCGCACGACCACGCCGGACACATTGACGCGATTCTGCTCGGCCGAAAAGGCGTCAAGGTGAGTGTGCACAGCTCTTATGTGCTGTCCTAAATGAGCGCCTGCTGAAATAAGCTCATGATGCTGTCTTGGAACTGCCTCAGTTGGTGATGAAGAAGTACGAGACACGCCCTATCCAGACGATCCTAGGCTCGCTCGTGCACGTGCCGCTGTTCATCCTGATGGCGTACAGCGCGCGCGACATGATCCGCTCGGGCAACTTCCAGGGGCTCGAGACCGGCGGCTTCCTCTACTGGACGAACCTCCAGGAGTGCGACGAGACCTTCCTGCTGCCCATGCTCGCGTGCGGGTCGACGTACTGGAACATCGAGCTCGCGATGAAGAACAAGAGCCAGATCTGGACGCAGCTGGGCCAGGGCATCCAGTTCATCCCGCTGCTGGCGTTCCCCGTCATGTCGTTCCTGCCGCAGGGCGTCTTCTTCTACTGGCTCGGCTCGTCCTGGGCGTCCATGGCGCAGACGATTGCCATGAACGACAACAGCTTCCGCCGCCGCCTCGGACTGCAGCCGCGCATCACGGCCCCGGAGAGCAGGCTCGCTACAGCAGCTGCGGCGGCCATCGAGGACGGCCAGATGGCCGCCGTAAGCGACGCGAACGCGAGCGAAGCGCCGTCATCAAGCGACACGCGCGAGAATCCATCGGCGACGACCAGCAGCAAGACAGCATGAGCAAGCGCATGAGGGGTTGGGAAGTCAATAGAGAAGCCGCAGGCAAGCGAATGCGGCTGTGAGCGAATAATCACTCGCGGCACCCTCAGGGAAACAGTTGACGAGGCGGCGCCGCATGGGCGGATTGTGGTGGGCTCTTGGGCGTGTTTGGTGTTGATGCTGATGCCCATGGCGTTATGATGACGCCACGATTTGGAGAAGCGCGGACTTCCAAGCAACATTCGTGCGACCTCAACCGTTCTTTTCCGTGAAAAAAAATGACGACAACGAGCTGAGAATTGCATCGTGCACCTTGCACACCAGTCAACGGAGCCACTCCGATCGCCGCAATATAAACTCCTCCACCACTGCTCATCGTGTCGTTGCACATCCTCCAGCGAGAACAGAATGAACATGGCTTCATTTCGCAGAGCTTCCGTCCCAGCTCAATAATCTCACCCACCACGCGTTTGCAGTATTTTCTCTCAAATTTGGAGAATGACCTGGAATGTGTGTTGCGCGAAGGTCGCTCCAGTGACCCTTTCCTCAAAATCAGTCGCCCACTTCAGAGCTTGCTGACAATCAAATCCACACGAGCACACGAGCGAGCGCATTCCCGCTTTGACCCTCGCTGGGCAGCACACCCGTCACACAAGAGCAGCTACGAGACACACGCAGAGCGCATACCATGGAGCACGCCGAAGAGCAAGCGCCCACGCTGATCGCGGCGTCGCACCTGTTCGTGCTGGAGCACGGGCTGCACGGCAGCGACCAGGACTTTGCCAACTTTGAGAAGCTGCTCGTGGAGCATTTAGCAAAGGAGGACGTGCACGTGCACTGCGCGACGAGCAACGCCGCGAGCTTCTTCCAGACGTACGACGGCATCGACGCCGGCGGCGAGCGGCTCGCGGACGAGATCCAGGCGCTCGCGAAGCGCATGCCGAGCCTGAAGAAGCTCTCGCTGCTCGGCCACTCGCTCGGCGGGCTCTACAACCGCTACTGCATCGCCGTGCTCTTCGCGCGCGGCTTCTTCGCGGACGTCGAGCCGGTGGTACGTGATGCGTTTTATATGGTGTGCGTGTGCTTATAGTGGTGAGGCGAATGGGAAGCGCTAACGCTGTGTGTATGTCTATGTAGAACTTCATTACGATGGCGACGCCGCACCTGGGCATCCGCCGGCCGCAGCGCGGGTCCGTCAACTTCCTCTACAACTCGCTCACAAAGAAGCTCTTCCACAGGTACCATCCTTATGTATCAGAGGGAGCTGCTCAATATGTATCATTGGGGCTGACAGCAGGATTGTGTGTCAATTGGATACGGCAGGACGGGGCAGCAGTTCTTTCTCACGGACAGCGCGAACGAGCAGACGTACGCGCTCAGCATGAACTCGATCCCGAACAAGGAGGAGAGCGGCAACGCGCAGAGCTCAGGTACGCTGACTGGCACTAGGTCTATCGCCCTATCTATCTCGGGACTGCCATTGCGACTGACACGCTTGTGTGTGCGTGTGTGTGTGTGTGTGTAGTGCGATCAGATCGCGAGGGTACGCTGCTGATCTGCATGGACGCCACGAGCAGCGACGGCGAGCTCTACGAGTACTACTACTGCGTGCTGAGCGACCAGACACTGCGCTTGTACGAGATCGAGAACCACGGCGTCGACCACTTCTCGGCCGCGGGCCAGAAGAGCCTCGTGGAGATCGACCTCAAGCGCGCCGAGGTGGCGATCGAGCTGCCGCATCGACCCACGCGTCCGAAGAGCGCCAAGGGGCTCCACAGTTTGTACTCAGGGCTCATGAGCCTCACGCGTCGTAAAAGCAGCACGTCGCGTCGCAGCAATGCGTCGCAGAATAGCAACGCGTCGGGGCTGAGCGATCCCGACCATGAGGTGTCTCATGATCCGTACGAGATCACGATCCGATGGACCTCGACGTCGCTCAGCGAGATGGGCAAGCAGCGCAAGTGCGTGATCCGCATCCCGTCCGAGGAGATCGACCGCGACTGGAAGTGGCTCGTGGCGCTCAGCAACAACAGCTTTGGCTTGCGGTGCCTGTCGAAACCTTCGAGTTCTACCAGCGCAAAGAAGCACAAAGAGGAAGCCGAGGTCGTCGACGCACCGCCACTGCTGTGCTGTATGGCGCGCGGCCAGTTCGTGCAGGCGCTGCTGCTGTTCAAGACCCGGACGCTGTACTCGAACGTGTTCTTCGACCTCCAGGTGCCCTACTCGTGCGCGTCCATCCGCGCGTTCAACCCGTACCGCATGGAGACCACGAAGCGCTCGACGTCGCCCGTGTACCCGCACATCACGCTCTACTCGATCGGCAGCGCACCCCTGGTGCGCGACACGCTCACAGCCGAGATCCGCGTGCAGCTCTCCAGCAAGCACGGCCCCGTGCGGTTCTTCTCGCAGGACGGCCACCGGAAGCGTATGTCGCTCACGGGCAGTCTGGGCAACACGGGCTCGCTGCCAGCAAACTTCGAGAGCGAGCAGCACGGTACCGATGGCAACCGGTACACGATGACCGACGAGTCCGAGTTCTCGCGCCGCTCGACCGCGTCGACGGCGTCATTTGGCGGGGATGGCTCGCGCTCCGACCCGTTCGTGGACGGCGAAGTGATCATGGACCGCGTGCACGAGGCCTTCAGCTCGGACACCGAGCGCGACGCGCTGCGCGGGATGCTCGTGACGCTGCAGAGCGTCGGTTGGCGCCGCATCGACGTCATGTTTGA
Source organism: Globisporangium polare (assembly GCA_023333845.1). Taxonomy (NCBI): domain Eukaryota; phylum Oomycota; class Peronosporomycetes; order Pythiales; family Pythiaceae; genus Globisporangium; species Globisporangium polare. Next base: position 4,441 of record JAASFQ010000307.1, on the reverse strand, counting down.
CAACGTGCTGGCGCACGAGCGCATCATCGCCAAGCGCGCGAACCCGCACAAGCTGAGCGAGTCGGGCATCGACCTGGTCTACCACGTCATGGACTCGTTCGAGGCCTAACGCTAGGCTCACGTTAACCTCTGTGTGTGTGTTTGATTTTGTATGAGCATGAGCAAGGCCACTAGAGAAAACTGCGTGTGTGGGTGGGTGAGCAACAGCGCTTTACCGTAAAAGAAATAAACTGACGATTACAAAAATGGATTCCTAACGGCACTGAAGCCACTCGACCTGGGCGACGAGCAGGTCTGTGGCTTCGTCCTTGCGTACCGCCTTCACGCGGAATCGGTGTGACCTCTTGGTTTCCAGGAGCATCGAGTGGTGGTGGTCTGGGGAGTTATCGTCGTCGCTGAGGCTCCGCTCGTAGGATACGCGCGTGACGACGATGAGGCGGCCTTCTGGGAAGCTGAACTGGTCGCTCTCCTTCCTGGTTTCCTGCATCTCGATGAGCGGGATGTAGCCGAGCAGCAGTGGGGACGCGCTCCGGTTCTCGTTGCCGTGTGTGGCTCCGAACGCCATGTCCACGAAGCGCGTGTCGTCCACTTGGAGGGTCTTCTTGCCCGAGTGCGGGTAGCTCTCCATCCGGAAGAGCAGCAGCAGCTCGCTGGGAAGAGCTTCAACCTTCTCATCGGAAAGCCCGAGCAAGCCCAGTGAGCCGTACTTGTGTAGTTGCATCACAAGTGGATCGATCACGTCGAACACAGCGAGCGGCGCGGACAGGAAGGTGGCGATCGCCAGCGGCAGGAACCACGAGAGGAAGAACTTGTCATGAAGCATTTGAGTTGAGCTGCTCTATGGATTGAGAGCTGTTGAGCAACGCCGATCGTGAGTGGGGTCACAGTTGGTGATTGCTGTGGTTCCTTGAGCCTGTGCCTTGTTCATCTGCATCAGGTTGCTGTTGAAGTGTCCGGCACGCAACAAGGTCTGGTCGAAGCCGAGCAAAGCAGGCAAAATGTACTTCGTTTTGACGTCGAGTGTGATATAACGTGTTTGCTACGGAGCGATATAAAACGCTTTATACATTGACGTACAAACACTTTATACCACGTTCTCGGAGTCTGATATTCTCATGGCGACTTTCTGGCGAGCACAAAATCTTTCTCGGGTGGGTTCCTTTTCTTCGACTGGCATGCCAGACGGTCATCTGGGCAGTGAAGAAAAGAAACAGGTGGCGGCGGCGACAAGTGCTCTGTCTGGCGCATTAAGGGGCCAGTTGGCAGCTGTCGTGCGCAGCGCATACTCCCCCCCCAGTGACCACCTCGCACTCCCTCCATATCGGCACACGTGTGTTCATCTCTGTGTGCTCCTACATCAGCGTCGTGGTTATCCAGTGACGTCCACACGTGAACCACCAGCATGGCGCCAGCATCACCTACAGACGAGCAGTCGCCGCGCCGCTCTACTACCAGCAGCGTGAGCGATGGCCTCTACGCGATCTTCTCGTGCTGCTTCCAGCCGACGCATGCCGGGCCCGGAGACGACGACGAGAGCATCTACATGAGCCAGCAGCAGATGAGCAACCGCAAGCTCAGCTTCCTGAGCACAGGCGGCAGCTTTATGAGCACGGGCGGCGGAAGTGCCAGCAGCGGCAAGGGGGACGCGCCGAGCATCGAGCAGTCCGTCGTGCTCGCGGGCTACCAGGCGCCGCCGCGATGGGTCAAGGACGAGGTCATCGACGCCTGCTCGCTCTGCAGCGACGCGTTCGACCTGTTCAACCGCAAGCACCACTGCCGCGGCTGCGGACTCGTGTACTGCAAGGCGTGCGCTTCAAACTCGGACCGCGTGGTCAAGTTCGGCTTCCTGGAGCCCGTGCGCCTGTGCAACACGTGCGTCTCGCAGGCGACGCTCGAGAACGAGTTCTACGAGAAGCACCTGCCGCTGCTCGAGGCCGGCGACGTGCTCAACAAGTACGGGCTGCTGCGCAAGCGCGCCGTGCAGTTCAAGTTCATCCGGTCGAAGAGTATCCTCCAGTACCAGCGCATCGACATGGAGCTGCGGCAATTCCATGGTACGTCTATTATTTGTTTAGCCTTGTAACTCTATGAAGTGGTGCTAATATCGTCTGGTATCGTATCGGTGTATCTTAACAGGCGAGATCAAGGCGATCTCGTTGGACATGGTGACGAGTGTGCGCGAGGCGGCGCTGGACAAGGACTGCCCAGACCTGGGCTTCGTGATCGTCGCGGGCGATCAGGAGCACAAGTTCGACGCCGCGAGCGCCCACAAGCGCACGCAGTGGGTGCAGGCGATCAGAAGCGCGCGAGACGTGCGCAATGCGCTCATCACCGTGGAGCGCGAGAAGCGCGCGAAGCTCATCGCGCAGGAGAACGACGAGATCAAGAAGATGGCCGAGAGCATGCGCGGCATCGAAGACCGCAAGGCTTCGTTCCACGAGGACCGGCTGCGCAAGCGCGCCGAGAAGCGCGAGTCCCTGCGCGCAAAGTACAGCATCTCGTCCAGCAGCACGTCGACCGCATGATAAGGTCTCTTGAGGACGAGAAGGACGCACAAGGCGATGAGTTTGGCCACGGAATGGTGCTGTATGTCTTCCTCTTTTTTTGCTTTCTTTTTAGCCAGCGACAGAGTATCGGGCTGCTGAGTTATTAGTTGAAGTTGTTGTGCGTTGAATGGTTTTGCCTTTGCTCTTCGTTTCTTCGTGTGGCATGACTTCGATCGTGCAGCAGCGGACAAAGTCTATCAAGTGACGCATTTGACTGGAGACATCCAGTTCACAATTGCGGATGGCCTTGTCCTCGTCATCCGCTGCTGCCGACGCCATGGCCGTCGTTGTCGTTGAAGTGAGCGCATAAGGAGCCGGTGGCTTGCCTTGGCTTGCTCGCGAGATTCATATCGGGACGAGTTGCCGTGTCTCGTTTGCGAGGGGGAAGATACGTTTATGAGATCGAAGAGTGCGTCGAGTGTATCAAGTCGGAGAGCTCAGCCACAAAATCTGAGTCGCGCGTGTCATTGCTCCCGAGTTGCTGGACTTGACCGTCCAATCAGAAGCTGGGTCCTACTATTTGTCGTACCCTTTGTAAAGCGATAGTCGGTTTTGGCTGAAGCTCTGCGCGGAGCGATGCATACCGCGATATCCTTTGCACTTGGATGCTTCAAAAGTATTCATTTATGAAAGTGCTTACTTGAACTTTGAAAAACCATCCGACCGTTTATGCAGCAAAACTTCGGGGAGTCCACACAAACAACAGACGTTTGACCCTTTTTCGGTCCGTTTCCGTATTTTGGAGAGGGACTATAGGAGACGGAAATCACTTTTGGAAGGAACAGCGAGCTGAGGCACCCAGAAGCAAAAAACCACATCGCGATTGATCGCATCACAGCTCACGCCAGACCCGCGTTTATACGACGAGCCTGTATATGTGAATATTCTGTATTCATGCATACAGCTGCATCAATCAAGTGAAGTCCACTCGACATCGCAGCAGCACATGACATCGAATACCCTCTTTCGAATTATACTGCAGCGTGTCTTTTGGCTCAACCGCTTTCGAGAGGGACACGTCGCCGAGCGAGTCCATTTCGGAGAAAGAGCTCATTTCAGAACTTGCGCACAGCAGCCCAAGCTCAAGCAACACCACCGCAGCAACAGCACCATGCCGCAGACGCCCCGCAACCGCCAGGCCCACGCGCAGCACCACCACGCGAGCAACTCGTCGTCCATCAACGCGGCGCTGCTCGCGACCGCGCACGCCAAGCGCTCGATCTACGAGAACACGCGCATGTCGGGCGAGCAGAAGTTCCGCCACACGCTGCCGATCAACCAGTTCGCCGAGAAGGCGGACCGCTGCAGCGACGCCACGGACAACCTCTACGCCAACTCGCTCTCGAACCTCATCAAGACCTCGCGCTCCAGCCGACTGTGAGAGCGTGGAATGTACGGCCACAAAGCGTGTTGGACTGCGCTGACAACCGCGAACGGCACGCGACGCGCTCACAAGGCGCACAAGGTGGAAGCCACTCGTATGGTGATAGCGCCACACTCAGCGTTCCTGCGACTTTCATTTCCCTAAGTTATATCGTTCAATACAACATTTGCGTGCTTCTTCTTGGACACGCCACTTCCATTTTCACCGAGCGAGCGATTCCGACGTGTGAAGTGGTGCCAAAACCCTTATATGGGTTAAAGTGCCAGTGACTTGCTGTTTGTATGCTTTTGCGGTGTCCTGTGACGTTGAAGTTCGGGGCTGTGGGTGGGATCTTCAAGCGGCGCCCACTCCAGTCCCAAAGCACCGAGTTGAACAGCATCACTTCTGTAACGTACCCCGGCGATCGTGAGGTGCTCGAAGGGGTCGACGATCGCGAGGCCGATGGGCAGGTACAGCAGGAACGCGACGAAGAAGAGCGCCGTGCACACGAACTGGATGTGAGAGGTCTTGC